>QNGE01006694.1:5947-21375 GCA_008508345.1 Paragonimus westermani
TAAGCTGAACGGTTCACGAGATGTTCAACTTTGTGACGTTGTCGAGCAATCGGCGAAATCCTGCGTTGAAATCTGCTTGATTTTGGGATTTTCCGGCATGCCTCGGCAAAGCCGATCTATCTTGACAATTTCCGGATGCCAATTGTATTCCCTAACAGCAAAATATTACAAAGGTGCGGTTGGACACCCTCCCGGAGTGACCTTGAAATATTTGAAAAATCGCTCATCATACAACCTTGTAAACAGTGAATTAGTGTAACATCCCATTTTTTGATACTGAATCGGTGGAATAAGCGAATTACCTATTTCTCTGTTGCGTGCGTGAAAGTTTCATAAACTACAGTCGTTTCCTGTTTGACCACGTATTTCTTGCAAGAAACTTCACGTTTGTGCTACAGTTAAATTATTCGTTTATGTATGGTTTGCAAATATCCACAGTGATCGCGCGTAACCAAGCGTGCTTCTCACACATGCGTTGGGAAATATATATTATTTATTTATTCATTCATTTGTTTATTTATTTATTTATTTCAATGAAGACTGTACACACAGTGAATACTGCAACATTTAAACCTTGGTATGAACATCCGTGTGATGACAATTTTGTGGTAATTAACAAAATACATGACGCTACCAAACACTTGTCATCATGTAGTGTGACACAGCTGTACTGGCGGCTTCCTCTAGTACGAGATTACCACCGAAATATGACGAAGATTGGAACTCGTGTTTTGTAGCACATAAAGCTTGTGAGGTGACTCGCTATGAGGGCAACAGGAAGCTTAGAAAACGCACAGTAAAAAGTAAGACCTTGATGAAATTGTCTGAGGTGAAGGGGTGAAAAATTTTTTCATCCTGTTTGAGATCTCATGTGTGTCAAGTTTTTGTACGATGATCAGTAAATATTCACAACTGCCTACGACTGAGTATGATGTGCGGGCCCAGAAGTTTGAAATTATCCCAGACTACCACAATAGAATAATTGTTAAAGAGACTCAAGTTTCTCAAATAATATATGAAACCCTATCAAAAATCGGACAAAGAAAATGAAGGAAACTCAGAGAAAAATAGGGAAAAAAATTGGGTTCCGTTAGTTGGCCGCAGTACAACTGTGACAACGATGAAATGAGTGTGCCCACCTGCTTCGGTGTGTTCGTGAGCTAATTCACGCCTCCGGCTCCCGCAATGGGAACCAGGCATGAAGTGGTAATACCCAAAAATAGGAGGCCCAACATGCGCTTCACGAGAGTTACAGCACGTCTTCCGGAGCTGTACGTGACATTGACGTGCAATAATGGCCAAGAGTCTTAGGATCCAGCCGTCAAGCGCGAAAGCGAGGCAGATTTGATCAGTGAATCCTTCGCCCACGATCCAAGTTCACACAGAGTTACGCGTGGTTTGCTGTTTTAATAAATGTCCTTCTCAATAACTAACGGACGAGAATATATTTTATCTTTGAAACGGCTAATTGGAAGACGCTCGCAACAGTTGCATTCAGTACGGTATCAACTGAATGAATAGATAACAAAATCGAATCTCTCATATCGTGTGTGAGAAACCCCTCAGATATTAAGCAAACAATGTGCCATGCGAAAAACTCTGCTACCAGCCACCGCTCAGTAGTTGTAGATGATTGAACGAATTTGAGCCCGCTCAAACAACTGGCCGTTGGTTGCGTGGGAGCAGACGACTGTTCGTGCATCGAGAAATATTAGGATTTATAAGGTACCCAAGAAAACTTATAGAGGAAATCGTTCAGTCTTGGCATTCAGAAATTTACGAGGCTCATACTAAATCAGAGCGGGGGGAATGGTTAGTAGTGACTGTTGCATGAATATAGCGATGAATACAGTTTACTTAAGAGAGACGATATAAGGTAGAGCCACCTTCGGCGATCTGGAAAATGATGCAAAGGACCTCAACAGAAGTAACACTAGGTATAAACTCTAGCTTGATACACTGACCTATCTGGTTCGTACCGCGTCTAGTGATGTGCGAACATTTTGCCTTCGGTGCCGCAAGTTGAACCTCACTGAGGCCAACAAATTTTAAAACCTTTTCCGAAGATGGTCTTCAACACGGGGTCAAAGCGGACAAATGTATTCCCCGAAGATGAGCCCGTTTGTGGTGCACGGATGAGGCTCCAGTTTCAATGGGTTATTGACGCCGGAACTCGGAAGATAAATGAGGACGTAGGCTATGAAGGTGTGGTTTCAATTGCATTGGTAGCCATTTAGCTGGCCCATCGGGTAGGGAAAAACGCGTTTTGACATTTTTAAAGCACCCGTAAACCATTTGGTTTCTGATGCTAAAACGAAGTGAGATTTTTCCAAACTAAAACTTTGAACATAAGACCTACGTTAGCCTTGTGAAGCAACAATTGATGTAACAACTTAACATTTTTTATCGAATATTGAAAATCTTGAGAACTTTTGTTTCGGAAGCAAGTGAGCCATCTGCCTCTTCATAAACTAAAGTGTTCCTTCATTATTTTGTCCGTTTTATTACTCTGTTTCCATAATTGGTGTCTTGTACAATTAACAATTATGTGTACGTTATGTAGTTCACGTTGAAATGTGTGTACTGATCACGCTTATCCGAGCGTGTTTCTCACAAATGGGTTGAGAAATATACCATTATTATCATTATTAAACTGTTTAGGTCAGATTTCGATGAGTGTTGGATTTGAAGGAAAAGCGGTGGCGACCGCGTGATCAAATGTGCTCAAAAGTAGTCAGTGGTCCGGCCAAGAGGTACAGGTTACAGGTAAGCGTTTCCTCAGTTCTCCGGAAGTATGCCTACAGCATCCTGGCACCGGATTGTGTAGAGGTGGTTTTTCTGTTGCGCTGTCTTGAAAGAACCGTCGTGAGGTCGATAGAGCAGGCGTTCTGAGCCATTGACGCAGAAGGAGTGGATATAAGCACTCGCGAAAATCATGATGAACGAATTCATCGCTGCGTTTTTCCCGTGCGTCCGTTGCAAGGAGGTGACGCATGTGCAACACAGGTCGCTTGGCGTTGTAAATATGGTATGTAGATTGTCAGGTGCGGGCAGGAAGTGATCTCGGCGAAGTCGCCGCGGTTGACCGCAGAGATGTAGATGTTTGTTAAATGCTACCATTATGAAGGCTGCTGTCCGACGGATTGCAACGATAGAGAAAACAGCCGATTTCGGCTATTAATGAGAACAATTGACCGTTCCGTTTGTAGCTAGGTGGTATGCATCGTGGCGTCCAATGGCATTTTGTATTTCCACGAAGCATCAACTTTCAAACTGAGATGATGATTGTCATCCTGGGAGAGCAACCCTGAGATGTTACCCTTCGTTCATTAAGTGCGCGGGCGACAGCTTCCGAACGGACGTCAACCCTTGACTATCGCGTAGAACAGTTTACCGTCGTTAATGTGTGCATAATACCATTAGAGTGTAGCAGAGAAGCTGTAATATCGATATTGGGTGAACATTTCAGACGGTAATCTATGATCACTGGCCAGTCTAGTCTGACACCTACCGGGTAAATGGATCACGCAAGATCGAGCCTAGGTGCGGAGGTCCTATTTTGCACCGGGGCAAGCCTATCTATCAGGGGTAAGACTGGTTGTTGTCATCATGCCGCGATGGGCAGCGTTGTGTTATGTCAGAAGGCTAACAGTATGAGTGGTTGAGGTATTTTGGCAAACATGTTACACAAAAACGTTTCGGGTGCTACCATTTAGCTCAGAAGCCCTAGGCGTAAAGATAAATGTCAGAAGGACTTGAAGATCGTTTTTCTTACGTCGCGTATCAACCAGGACCGCTGAGTCGATGGTGTTGTGGCAAAAATGGGTGAATCAATTGGTAGAGAACAGAACACCTCTGTGTCCAGGCCAAAAAGTGACCTGAGTTTGCGGAAAACCGTTATGTAAAATCGCGATTGTGCGCCCTGAGTTGCAGGTGTGATTTGGACGCTTGCAGGACGACGACCAGTGGTTTATGATCGGCAAAAGCACAGGCTCAGGCAACTCAAGGGCGTATCGGAGGTGGTACTTCTTCAAAAAGGCACCTAAAAGCTGGCGAGCAAACCCGCTGTATTCCGCTTCCGTGAGCAGTAGGCTACTGTGGATAAATGAAAGCAGTCGCTGGAGCTCGTCAGTGGACGATTGCAGCACCAAGATTTGTGTCGGACGTGTCTGGTCAGAGGCTCAAGATTTCGCAAGTGTCAGAGGGGCGTGGTACCGCTTCAGCAGCTAGTGCGTCTTTGGCATAACCGAACGAGTCGATATCCGCCGCTGATAGACCAGCGTTACATTTGGTACGGCCACGGAAGGAGTAGGACATGGGTTGCAGTGGCTAGGCGCTACGAGGCTAATATTGACCGTGGTAACTGAACGTGATTAGAATGGCGGACAGCAACAGGTGTTGTGGGTCGTGGAAAACGGTGAGTCATCTGCGCCCGGTTGGTCAGCGGTCAACTGACATGCTTCACGACAGGATGTTCTTTCGAATTGTACTGCTGATTAGAAAAAGAGCTCTTTTTATCATCTTCAGCATTGTTAGATGCTGCACCTCATTCAGCGAACTACCGCATTTGGTATTCTTGCCCACACACGAAAAACACCGGCAGAAGACACGGGGGAGTTCAGGACGAACTTGTATTCGAACCGTTCAAGATACATCATGCTCATTTCCTTCAATTCCCCCGAAAGACATTGTGATGTGACTAACGATACTCGGCATTCGTGACATAAAGTGGTGATTTGCTGAGAAGTACATCTTCAAGTTGTTGACCTCTGTGAAGTTATCAAGAGTACAGCGAAATATCTGGAAAAGTAGTGATTGCCAACAGTGAAGTCTGCAGCTTCCAGGACACAGGCCAATAATGTCCAGAATTTGGAAACTCCATGGTAAGAAGATTGAACTTCCGTAGCTAAAGTGGTACAGGTGAAAATCAACGTTATCGCTGAGGAAATAAAAAGCATGAAGGTGAGTCGCTAAATGTCCGATAAGTCAGCATCAAACTGCGTACAATTGACAGACTTTGCACAACCATTATCGGTGAACACTGAAATAGACATACGCGGGTTATCAATGGGAGGTAGTCTAACTTTGCCCACGTTCACATCGTCCCATATGGACCGTAGAGAGAAGCAACTACGCGGTAGTTTTATGTACAATCGTTTTACGAGTTGCATCTCATCAACCGGTTTCTGCCTGGAATACGGATAGAGGACGACAGTGAACTCAAAATCAAATTAGGTAACAAATACACGAATGTGATAACATGGAATTAATTAAAATTCACTTTGATATTTAGCGTGAAATACAATGCAAATGGAGCGTGGTCTGGAACTGCAAGTCGAAGCCGCAAAATTCGGCGTATCTACAAAGCAGAAGTGTGTATTACATCATGGAAATTCCGATGGATGCATTTTTGTAACGCAAAATCAGTTTTGAGGGCCAACATGAAGTAAAACATTTTTCTCAACAAAAGTGTGGATGGGGATGAATTTAAGGAATAGTTGATTTTTTCTCGGTGCAACACAACCATTACGTTCAATACGATGTACATATTTGTCCTGGAGCATGCATTTAGGTATCCGGAGGAAAATTTGAAAGACTTGCGTCCAGGAATTTGTTTCCAACTCGTCTCCATCATAGAACACCATGCCGATGAACGACCTACTGGCCGGACATGTGATTTGTGACAACCAAGGGTCGTTGGTGTGAAAACACTGACGTTCCCTAGGTAATCTGTGAGGCTGCCTAATCATTTTTCGCGCCCTCGGATGTGCGGTAAGCGACTGCTGCGGCCAGCAGCGCCGTGACGCTTTTTGAAGATGCCACTAAGAAGGCGAAACATTTCCGTACAAATACCAAGTAATCGGTGGTATTCGCAGTGGCTGAGATTGGCAGTGACTGTAGACAGCAGGTTAACACGGGGAACTGATCGATTTGTACGTGAGCTAGGATCCCGAAAGGGTGCATGGCAGTGTGTTCCAAGTGTCAGTACTGCCACTTCCGACGCGGATACTTAGAGGGCATGTTTTGGTTGAATCTCCTGGACGTGGTTGGCAATGTCCGTTGACTGTGACAGGAAAGTTCAAGGGTTGGCACTCAAAGTATGCTGCACATTCTTAGGTATCCGTTGGCTTCTCAAATTATCCACAAGCGCCCCTGGACCTCAGTGAAATCGGCCGAGCGTCGCACCTGTCGCGGACACTGCAAGGACCTCTAACTTTCTGAATTAGTCTTGTGAAGCGTGTGTTTGACGCGTTTGAACCAGAACAGGCAGGTGAGCTTGGTAACGGCTTCTTTAAAACCCACCCAGAGTTTAGTTGAGTCACGTAGCATTAAAGTGCCGCCAATCCTCTTCCTAGTATGAGGCGGGAGGTGCTCACCAAGTGCTGGCACTCTACTTGTTGCATGAAGATACTCCGCAACGTGAACGTGGCTTCCAGTTGAGCGCACAGCCCCTGAGTTTCTGTCCTTGAATGGTCCGATTGAGACGGAGAGAAATGAAACAGAAACGCCTCGAGGGTAAAAATATGCTGTTTTATTTCACCGACAACCGATAGTGCAGCGGCCTGGAGATATCACTGGCCTTCCTGCGGTATGATGTGTGAAATAGTTCCAAAACTCATAGTTGCATATTGTACCTAGGCTATTAAGAAAACTCGCATGATATATGTTGTCCGACTGTTTGTCTGCATGTCATGTGACTGTGAAGCAAACCCGAAAGACACATGTGTTACATTCTTCCGATTTACTCGTTCATCGACGGCCGGCCTCTAGCCCCTCTAGGTAATTCACATGTCGGTGCTGTTTGTAGCGCTATCACAGACCGCGTGTATCTTTCGTCGAATAAAGATTTGGTCTCTCTCTTCTATGATCTTTTGCTCTTCGCGTCTGATAATTGCGTACCTGGGTGGAAAATGACTTAGTGTGACGAGCACTAAATTGGTGAGCTCGATTAAAATAGCACCAACCGTGACGAAATTTGGAAGAAACAAGATAAGGGATAACATTTTGTGCTAGCAAACCATAATATAACCGTGACAACGATGAAATAAGTGTGCCCACCTGCTTCAGTGTGTGCGTGAGCTAATTCACGCCTCCGGCTCACGCAATGGGAACCAGACATGAAGTGGTGATACCCAAAAATAGGAGGCCCAACATGCGCTTCACGAGAGTTACAGCACGTCTTCCGGAGCTGTACGTGACATTGACGTGCAATAATGGCTAAGGGGCATGAGACTCAGCCGTCGAGCGCGCGAATAAGCCGGAAGTCTGTATCGTGTTAATGGAACGTATAAAGAAATAAACATATAATTAAGCCAACCTGGGAGCATGTTCTGTGGTGGCAGCACGCAAAATTCCGTAGGATTCTAGGTACGAAGTGCACTGGTGCCTTGGAAAGTATTTCGGAGCTTGCAGGCTGACAGGGGTCAACTCCAAACATTGACAACAGGATCGGTGCGCGATTCAAATTCAAAGATAAGTTGCTACTCTCGTCGTGCACTTTTTTCTCTTTCTGCCATAAGTCAGATAAACATCCTGCTATTAATATGCCTAGTGCGTGGCAGGAAGGTTGTGGTCGGTATTCAATGTGACGAATGCGATAGATGGTGTCACCAGTCATGAACATGCTTGGGCTCTAAGCTGTATAAACTGGACGGCAGATATTCTGATCTGTGATGGGTCTGTCTAGAATGCCAAGCTAGAGGAAGACAGTTGCCTGATCTTTCAGAGAGATCGGAATCTGTAATAGGTTTCTCACACATATCGACTTCCGGCACCTGTTCTCCAAGCCATATCATCACCCACTCTCGGAACTCTACTGCTGGAAAAATCCAGGGTTAATCATCACGGAAAGTCGAGCTCACTCCGACGACCTTCTGCAGCCAGTCCGCAAGCCCCACACCGGGAGGTAGCCCTTTTGTGCGCTCAACACCACTCAGATCAACAGCTTTGCACCATGAGGACAAGACGTCGGTTTCACCAAAATTCCGAAACGGCAATGAAGGTGCTTAGAGAACACAAAAGTCAACTACTAGCACAGTTACGAGACATGAAAACCAAATAGCGTCGACGCCACGGGGACAAATAAAGAAAGGTAGCAGGACGCCCGTAAATCACCGTAAGCACCATAGTCCTACTAGCCCGACAAACCTCAATGTGGTTCACGCACGAATAACGCACCACGAGACTCATCTACGTAATGCAGCACCACTATATATAATCAGATTAATACAGTTAGACAGTCGCAAAGTTCTTACGAGGCCATCCTAAAAAGGAACAGGAACATAATTATTCACGCCCCCGAACCGGCCATACCGGGTTCTAAGCATAAGAGGTCCTCGGAAGGAGAACTAATTCTAAGTGTCTTGCGAAACGCCGGACTACCCGCAGCGACAAAATGGCGCAGAGCGCACAGACTTGGTCGGCGTATAATATTCAGCACACAATCGAACAGTCGCAGACCACTCCCAGTCGAATTTCGAGACCGCAACCTTCGGGATCTGGTACTATCTAAAGCTGACAGGATAGCTCAGATGATACCAGGCATGGAAGTCAAAGAGGACACAGCTATGGAGGGCAAATCTGACCCACATGTGGTGATGTCAGCTGCACTAAGAATAATAAATGAGCGACTTGGCTTAAACCTTGGTCAGGAGGCAAAACGCAGTGCCAAGAGAAAACGACGATGCTACAGCCTTGAAGAGCCAAACGCCGAATAGAAAAATGGTTTACTTTAGGCTGGTTTTCATCCTTACGTCGACCAAACGGATCTATTTCTCGGAGGTTACCTCCGAGTGAAGTGCATGTTGGGCCTTCTATTTCTGGATATCACCACTTCATATCTGGTTCCCACCGCGTGGAACCTCCGTGGTCAGAAGGCCAGATCATTGAAGCTAAGATGCATGCTAGCGAATGTATGCAACCTGCTGAACAAGAGAGACGAGCTGCAAACAGCTATCCACTCCATAGATACTTGATTCCTTACAGAAACCTGGCTCAAAGTAGAAGTAGATCTAGGGGAGTGTGAGCGTGGATTCTAATGAGATCGCAGTGACCATAGCAATGCAGTCGGGTGCGGCTGCCCATTGTTGAACAAACGTTCCATATGGCAGTCACCCGGGAACTCTAACTGCAGTTGCGTGGGTGTTCAGATCGCTGTTAGCCTGCTTCACGTCATTCTTTCATTGATGGGCTTCGGGGCGTACCGTAGTCCGGGTGCAACATCAGAAGAAGGCGAAGCATTACTGGAATCATTTCACTCGGCTTGTCAATCAGGCTATCGCCTGCTTGTTTTAGGAGATTTTAATGCTCCTAAAGTTAACTGTTCATTGGGATCTGTTGGTAGTAGAGGGTTTGATCACAAGTCGTTCGACCTAGTCAACAAATTCACACCAACACGGCATGTGAGGGTAGCCACGAGATTCCGACTTGGTCAAATGGTCACTGTGCTAGACTTGATCCGAACTCGACACTGCACGGACTTCACGAACGTGTTGCCTGCAGCATCGCTGGAAAAGAGTGATCACGTAACGATTGATTTTTCTTCCACTGTTCCCTGTTAGTAAAGCAGGCACACAAGTAAGCTGATAAGATGGCCTGGAACCCAACGGTGGTCATAGAGAACGTCGAAAGACTTTGGTTGATCTACGTCGATAGCATTCGGGTTCTAACAGATACGAGTGTCCCTCGGAAACAAGTCGAAGGAAGAGTTCAGAAGCCATGGGTTTATCTCAGGGTCAAGAGAGCTTCCCAACCTGAGTACAAGGCTTGGAAGGCATACATGCAACATAAGGGGCTTAAAAGCTTCATGAGTTACAGAAAGGCTCGAAATGAAGCAATCGATATGGCAAGAAATGCTCGCCCATTCCATGAGCTCAACCTAACACAAGATATTAAACAGAACCCCAAGAGGTTTTATGGTTATACCTAGTCCAGGTCCTCTCTGAGAAAAGAAATTGAGACCACACTTCTCTATAATGGGGAGATAATATCGACTCACAAGGACATGGCGGACGCGTTTATAGCGCAGTTTCGAAGTTTTTATCGCTCAAACAACGAGGCACCGGAGCCTCGGCCTAATGCCATGAGCATGCCCATGGTGAACCAGGTCATTACGCTCCACGAAGGTGAGCAAGCGATATCCAAGCTAAACAGCACAAAGTCCGCAGGGTCTGACCACACCTATCCGGCCGTCCTAAAACCTTTGGCCAAATTGTTGGCGTCACCATTTGCCCAACTGTTCACTCTCACATTAGAAACAGGGATAATGGTGAGGGACTGGGAAAAAGCCATTATAATTCACATCTTCGAAGATAGCAACCGATCAGAAGTTCGAAATTACCGACCAGTCAGCCTGACTAGTTTTGTCAGCAAAATTTTCAAACGAATATTACGAGAGAAGACCTGTAAGTTCCTCTGTGAACAGAAATTCTTCAGAGCTCCTCAACATGGATTTCTAAGGGGGTGATCTCGCCTTACCAATTTGCTGACGTTTTTAGAAACTGTCACGGAGAAACTGGATAAAGTGGTCGAGGTTTGCTACCTGGACTTCCAGAAAGCCTTCTATTTTGTCAACCACAGGCTTTTATGTTGGAACCTCCGAGGAGCTGGAACCTCTGCTGGAATCTGCAGGCTAATGCAGGCGTCGTGTAAAGTGAGAGTAAGAGGAGTACTGACAGACAAAGGTTCTCCGTTAAGTGGAGTTCCTCGGGGATCAATCCCCGCCCCTCTGCTTTTCCTGGTATACATAAACGACCCGACCAACGACTTAGTCGGACCATGTTATCTGTATGCAGACGATATAAGACTGGTCGGTAGTTCGTCGGACTCGACCGCTCTCCAAGGGGGCATCCTGAAATTTAGCGGATGGACATTAAAGTGGGATTTACCGCTGAACGTTCTCAAAAATCATATCCTCTCCAAAGATCTTCAGTCAACGCCCAGGTAATTAATGGATGCACATGGACAGACAGTTAAACTAACGACTAAGCGGCAAACAAGAGACTTGGGTATCCAAGTCACTAGTACGTTTACTCCCTCTGCTCAGTGTGCCGCATCCGCGACCAAATCGCGGCGGGCGTTACATCGACCGAAATCAGCAAAAGCCAACCCTTGTCCAGCGGTGTTCCTTATACTGTACTCGGGTATAGTTCGCCCCCACTTAGAATATGGTGTCCAAGCATGGTCATCATATCTCCACAAGAGCATGGCCGCCCTCAAAAAGTGCAAAAGCTCGCCACACCAAGACCGACTAACTTAATTGAACTTATTTTCGCTCGAACGCAGGCGGGTGAGAGGAGACCTTACTAAAATGTGCAAAATAACCCACCACAATGATACGGTCCCCATGGCAAGTTTGTTGGAGATGCGTCAGGGAAGAGACCTAGGGGTTCATAGGTTCACCGTCAAGAAAAAATGATCACGATTACGTTTACACTAACCGAGTAGTCGAATCGCGGAACAAGTTGCTTGCAAAGATCGTTGAGTCCGCAAGCATAGATACATTCAAAAGATAGCTAGGCAAACGATGGAACAACTTTCTTCCTACTTCGTAGTGGTCGAAGTATGATTTGCTTCTGCTGTTTGGAGCAGCCAGGTTTTGATACTCCTTTTCTTCTGTCCTCATCTTTAGACCACTACTGAACACATCAACAGAAAACGCAGTATGTTCAATCTCCAGATCACATCAGTGAAGCATCAGGACGTCAACGGGCGTAGGACTTCACCAAGTTCTGGATTTGAAATTTGAAAATTTGAAATCCAGAACGTCACACTATATCTGCGGTTAATTTCACTGGGTAAAGAGTTACACCGTTGAGTTCCAACCCACGGTAGTTGGTGTATGACGATGAGTAACGATATTATAAATGCAGCTTTTTTGTGTTTGTATGTGTTGGAAGTTTTCGCCAATTTTCGAAAATGTCTTTCGTTTCCCCGTCTTTGCTCTGAGTACCATGTCCAGCGTCGGTTGTGCAGAGGAGACCAAATTTATTTATTATATCGATGAAGAGGAAACTCCTTATCTTGTTAAACTCAACATTGCGCCCAATTTAGTCACACTCGGTGATTTCAAAAATGCACTCAACAGACCACACTCTAAATTTTTCTTCAAATCTCTCGATGATGACTTTGGGTAAGCCATTTGTATTCGTAGTTGACATTCACTCACTTCGTTTGAACTTTTCTTATTCATGATGTGCATGGTTCAGAATGTTCGCAGTTTGATCGTTTTTGCGCCAAACATGTGTCGTTATTAATTGGAGGTTGATTCTCTGTTGTTGCTTTTCTAAATCAAATCTTGTGATATTCCGAACCTTTGGCATACTCGCTTTCAACGTCCGTGTATTTCGACGTTGGTTGTAGCGACACGAGCATGGTATGGACGCTTGGTGGATTGTCTAAAGCGCACGACGTAGGAATCTTGTACGTAGTCCTGTACGGTCCGTAGGACGTAGGCTTACATTACGTGGTCTATAACAGTTTCTCTGAGCGTCCAGTGCGTTCACCCAAGAGTCACATATTGTTCGGGACGGTTAAAAGTTAATCACTACTTCACTGGCTGCTGTCTGCAACGTTTCGTAAGGTGTTCTTTGGGAACATGAACTGTAGACAGGATTGCAAAGAAACATTTTGCAGTTTCGTAAAAACTTTAACTCAAGAACGTACCATATTATAGTCCATAGTTTAGCAGCATGAGGGAAACATCAAATTGTTGTAGGTCGTACACACTCAGTTATTACCCGTTGCACTGTATGTCCCCTAATGCCTTATGTATTTTACTAAGCCCACGTGCCTCAACCATGTAACTGTAGCCAAAATCAAAGCGCACGAGGCTAGCATTTGGTTGCTTCATGCTTAAAATAAACGTGTATTCAACTACCACCGTGTAATAAGTCATTACTACGTAAGTTGTGTATTATTTCCTGTTATATCGGGGCGTGGTCTTACACCACATGGCCCATGCGTTAAATCAAGAACCACGTGTATCGATTAGGCCGGCTAAGAACAAGTCAATACTTCACATGTTGACTTCTTTACAGTCAATTCTAATCGACTTTTCAACGGCACGTAGTGCATGCACATTTCGGAGCACGGTATGCCGCCACAGGACTAAACTGCAACCGAACGCAATGAAATATAGTGCGCAATTTAAACAACTTTGGTGACTTCATATTACCATAGTCAACACGCATTCATTCGAAGTCAGTAGGCTTTTAAGTTACTTGATGCAACTTCTACAATCTACTACGCCTACAATCCACGACCACGTGACAATAGGCAACAGCTTGTTTGTCGATATGGGTCGGTCCCGTGATAATATATTTGTTTAAAAACCACTAGGTGTTTTCAGTTACCGTGAGTACATTTCGCTCTATTAAAAGGTCTTTTAGGGCTTCTAAAGAGGGCAGCGTATGAAACGTTAATTCATTGGTTCCTCTTCAACCAATACGCATGGTCCCTGAATACTTATATTAGGCGCACAGTGGACCCCACAACGAACCATGTGAATTAAGTTTGCCGCACACGGGAAGCTTATCTGAATCATCACAGGAAACCTAGATAACGTTAAAACCGTTCAAAAGTCTTTGCACGGCTGCATGACGGTTACACAGCAGTACAACTTGTGTTGTACTACCGGCCTTCTGGTGACTCTGATGACCTAACTTAATTATGGCTGTATCTACATGTATAGTATTCAGCTGCTGGTGTGTACGGCAGCTCTCATCCTACTTTTGACAACCTAAGGCTGAGAAACATAGCTATTGCCAAGTTAGTGAGATCGTCTTGAGTGCTTCAACCACATCTATCTGGGTGATTTTTCATGCTAGACGTAGGCACATGAGGGGAATCCCTTGTTAAGAGCAAGAACTAGTGCTTTCGGGTGTGCTCAATTTCTATTCTACTAAACATGAGAAATTCTGTAAAAGTAGAGTTGTTCGAGTCAAATCGTGTCCCTGAACAATGGTTTTATCTTTTTCTCAAGGGGATCGGCTAACATGTGTACTTCCAGAGCTGTAGAGTCCAGCGAACCAAAGACGGTCGGTTTAGGATGACCCAACAAGTAAACAAGGAGTTTATTGTCGAAACATGGAGTCAGCATGAGGGCGAGCGAATAGGAAGATGAAACGATAACAGCGGAACAACAGGTGAGCACACGGTGGGGTCGTAAGTTCGGGTGTGCGGGGTACCTGTCGGTATCGCTAATCGTTCAATCAAACGTTTAAGCACAAAAATTTGGAAACAGGACGGGCACAAATGACAGTCGTAACTCTAACATAGCAATAAACAGATAGGGTATCCAAACTGTCACCCGGAGCTCTGTTCGGAAATTTTCAGTAATTAACCGACTATATGCTGAAAGTTAATAGAGAATGTGTTACGTTCCAATTCAGACGGAAGTAGTTACGTTGCGCACTTGTCTCCAAATTTTTCGTGACTCTGGCAGTTTAGTACCAGAATCGTGCCCTCGTTCTGCGGAGATGGTGAGGTGGTGCACTTCAACAGAACTACCAAGCACCCAACACAGAATAGACAAGTGACACTACATAAATGTTAGCGTACTCGGAAATCCCTCTTCTGAGTGGTAAGTTTGTTATGTAACTGCGACATCGTCGAGAGGTCCGTGTTTCGAAGTTGTGATACTGGTATAAAGTATATATTATATTGTGCTATCCTGCTTCCAGCGTCTTCCACAAACGGCCATGTACCTTGTGATTACAATGTCATGTCAGAAGTTTAATCAGCTACAGGTTGCACATCAACTATTGTAACTGTTTTCGCGATGCGCGATCACTAGTGCACATTTTAACAAAAAAGAGTGAAACTGAACGTTTATTGTAAATCACCTGCCTCACGCCGTACTTAGGATTAACGTTCTCGAAGAGTTCTGCATGCTATTCTGGAAAGCCAGGGTGCACCATTTAATCTTCCGTAGCGCACCATGTGTTTCGGTGTCTGTGGCAACCGCCTTGTCTGCGGTAACTTCCGTACCTTGTGCAGTACGAGCATAATGCGCATCCCGGTGACACCGTCAATAGGACTGTAACATGTCCCTACTTCTCATGCGTTCGCGCGCATCCATGCGCGTTCGGAATCTGTTCCTTTAGGTGATGGACGATGGAACTACCAGCCGATCAGATTACCGATTTGGTCTGATGTAACAGTTGGTCAAACACTGCCTTTTGTTTTTTAAACTATGCTTCGCGTGGCGACTCAGTCTTTTTTCTACGAATCGAAGGCTTGCCTCATTTGCTGTTCGTGTCGATGGTTAGGGTCAGGATGACTGCACCAACTGGGAAAGTATCGCCTGCCCGGCTGGGGTCCTCGTGATCGCTCAAACCGCGGGTTAGAGACACTAGCCGAGATGGCGGTGTGTCGCAGTCAATGGCGTACATGTATCCATACCATTTCTAGTTCTTCCATTTAGTCTT
>QNGE01006696.1:0-23035 GCA_008508345.1 Paragonimus westermani
ATTTCCGGCATTATCTTCTGGGAAATATTTTTATTGTGCGCACAGACCATCTGTTCTTTCGCTGGTTATAATCTCTAAAATCCCAGAGGGGCATTCAGCCCGATGATGAGGAATCCTACAGGAATACGATTTCGTAATCGAACAAATACACGGCTGAAAACACTCAAACGCTGACTATTTTGCGAGGCGTCCAATGCGCAATCACGCTGACTCTCAGTCTTTTACTTCGCAACACCTGGTACTGATCGACCTACGGAGAGCAGAAAATGGCCGCTGGAAGAAGACTCAAACAACCGATTCTCAGACTGCGCTGATCTACGGAAGATGTCGGAATGGTGGTGATAGATCAACAAACAAAGAAGTGGAAACAAAAACTATGAATCTCGTTGCCTTTGGGAGCTATGGGAATGGCGTAAAATGACAGAAGAAGTACTATCTATCCGATAAGGACCCGCCTATATGAGAGTGGTTGTGGTCCCTCAGTCCACGGTAGGTGACGTTTCAACAAACTTATACCTCGAACTTGGGCATGCGGGAATAAACAAACTGAGCTCGGCTACGTGACTGCGATTTGGGTGACCGCATCAGCAGAGAGATATCGGGTTGTCATCCCAGTCGTGCGATAAATGCGGCGCTTTCGAATGCACTCAAATGGGACTTTGAGCACCGTTGCAGTTCACGACCGCAGAATGATCTAACGAATTTAACAACGTAGATATTGTGGTCAGTTGCCTAAGTCACCTCAAAGCAATCGATATGTCTTGGTTCTTGTAGATTACTTCACCAAATAATGTGAAGCATTCCTGTTTGCACAAGTGGATACACCTACAATGGCAACGGCCATTGCCGACATCTGGGTGTGTCTTTGGGGAACCCCGGGGCAACCTCATCCAGATCAAGTCTCCTGCTTTGAAAGCTCTTTAGTTCGTGTAATTTATAGGCTACTAGGAACAGACGAAACGCGAACTAGGGCTCATCACCTGCAGGGCAATTAATAAGTGGATTGGGGTGACCGGTCCCTCGAAAGTCTCCTTCAAGGCTTTCCAAAGAGGAAGTGTCACCGAATAAGACTTAGTTGAACCTAAATGTCTGTTAACCCGCCTATTGCCATCCACTTCTTGAGTGGCCAAACCCCACATTTTTGTAGGCCGGCCGAGAAGTGAGACTACCCTCGGGTGGCCGATTGCGGATTAAGCAGCAACCACAACTTCAGGTTACACAATATGTAAGCGACCTCCTCGACACACTTCGGCGGGCCCACCAAATAGCACGAACACACCTGGCAACATCTCACAGGCATCAGAAAAAATATCAGGATTAGAGGGTATTTGGAGCTCCCCTGAATGTTGGCGGAAGGTTGTGGTTGTATAACATGATTCCGAGCCCGACGGTCCAAGTGAAGATGCATAAACAATAGAAATGGTCGGATATTGTCAGGCAAATAAATTTGGAGACACCCTGACAAATTGATGAAGTGGCAGGAGCAAACAGACAGCCAATCTCAGTTCGCTTCGATTGACCAAGGCCATACCCACAGAATACACCCCGATAATTATCACCGGACGTCCCCGAGGTCGGGATGGAAGTCGAAGTCCCGTACGTGCTAGAATTAGGCGATCCATCGATTACATTTCTTGGTGAGAAGGGGAGCTGTGTTACGCACGAACAACACTGGTTAGCGCGCGGGTCGAATGTGAAGTGACCGCTACGTCAGCGTTGTGTACAATGACCCTGGACCAACTGACAGTCAGACGGGCGATGTGGACAGTTGTGTTTAAATTACCGCTGCGTGATGCGTAGTGCACCTCTGGACAAAGTCTGTTTGCCCTTCTGGCTGCATGTTAGAGTAAACCACTTTCATAGCTCGTGAAGGTGAAGGTTCGCGGAAGTGTGATATCTGGAAACACGGGCCTGTCGAGAACCTACACCTCTTTCAGCAAAACAAACCACACCAGACTGCTTATCCCTGAAAAGATCCGTGGAACATTTATCCACCACGTAGTATCACCGTTTACGGACTTTTTGCTAGACTCATTTGTGGGATTTCCATTCAAGTCAGAACGTCCACCTCTGTGAATGATGCCCCCTAGCATCCAATGGAGAAACATACGTCAGTTTCAGAAAATTCGCTGTTTACTAACCGTAGTCGTCTTAACGCATTCAATTGGCCTCAAGTTGACGGTAGGCCCCAGCGCGAGGTACTATAGTGAAAACTTGCATCAACATAAGTTCCGATGTAAATAGTGAGCAAAGTCAACCACTAGGTTCATTCAGAACAGTGTTCCTGCAACGTCCGATGTTACGGGGGTGCAGTTACGTTCCAACCGAAGCTGACGTTGTAAAACAGCGGAGCTGAAATACAATACAACGGAGCGTTTTAGCAGACGATCGGTTACTGGCGTTTTAAGAAGAATCAGCACGCGTGCGCAGCGGGGTTTATTTCAAAGGTGTGTTGCAGCTATCTTTTATCATGTTAAATAAATATATGCAATACGGTCTGATACAATACTCACGAATGGTTAACAACATGAAAGAGAACAGCAAGCAAACCACGGACGTCATATGGGAGCCTTGAACACTCGGCAACCCAGTTTATTAAAAGGGGAAATAAGTTTAGGGTTGATTACACTAGCCACCAATATATCCTGTTAACCGTAACAGAAGTGACGGGCAAATCCACTACCATAGAAGTTCATCCACCATAAAGTGAAGTAGGATGACCTTCCGCGACGTCAGTAGCAATGAACTGGAGGTACACAAGTCATGGCCCTGTGGATCAGCTTCTAACTCACCACAGCATAATTCTAACAAACCTCGTGAATTAATGCATCACCACTAGTTTGAACGAATGTCTGTACGTCTGCTAGGATATTTCCCCGGACCACCCACTGGAATTACCAGCGATCATCGCCTTTGGCACAAACTGACCCACCTTCTACTTTGACAGTATGAAGGGAAATCCATGTGGGTTGGTATATGATATTCTTCATAGACAACTGACTTTTGCCGTGACACTCCGATGCAGAAACTATAGAGACAGGGTCGATGGGAAATCATGATCTCAACTGTGAGTGATTACCGCAAAACCGGGCATTTACCGCACCTTTATTTGATGTTGACTGACGAGTGTTCCGAATTTTCCTGCGTGGCGCAGATTTTCCAAAGTTCGGAGGTAAAATGTGTTTTGGAAGCTGAATGCTATGTTACATCCCTTGTGAGAATAAACGAATTCTGTGTTCGGTAAACTGGCAGTATATTCTTCCCAGGTTATCGGAAGATGGAATTCGGCCCTATGGTACAGAACTTGCCTTGCTTAAAGTGTGACAGGACCATCGGAAAGCCACCTCAGGCTCTACAAACAGCCATTTGTGCTAACTGGTTATGTCGCACCTGCTTTTCAGACGCGGACGACCTGTACGAATGGCTTAAGAGAAGTGATCCCAACCGGTTGAAATTTCGTTGTCTAATATGTTGCCTGGTATGTGTCAGACAGTTCTGCTTTACAACCGCCACCTGAAAATGAGGCAAGTGTTACTCGTGTTTTGGCACATTTGCGGTTTCTCAGCACACCGGCGATGGCAATGAAAGAACTGCTGCCGTGTATGTTTTCCAGCACTTTATAGATCACCAAACGTTGATGCGGTAAGGGCAGTCCTATAGGAATATACTGCACCGGCTGAAAATAAAAACCGAGACAAACACCGACGAAAGATGAACTCAAAGGTGACCGCACTCTTCACCGGACCAGAAGCCTCAGGGGTTGGCTGTGTAGTAGGCGGTCATTCAGAATTACCCTGCGAACACTCAGGAGAAAAAGCTCGGTCAAGATCTAGGAGAGTACACACACCTCAAGATCAAAGTATGATAGTGTTCCACCTTCCCTGAGCTAATTTCAGATGTTCCGGTCACGGATGTATCACGATATTGGTGTTCTTCGTAGTTTGTTAGTCAAGCTGTCCATAAAATAAAATTTGGCTAAAGCATTCGCCGTACGAGCGGCGATTGGGTCTGGCCAGAAAACAGGTGGTAATGAAGTATCATGAGGCCTCTCAAAGTTGTTCTGGAAGTTGCATTAGAGGCTCGCAGGCTCCTGCGGCTCTCGCCAAAAGCGCGTTGTGCGGAAGTATTAGTAGTGACAGACCTGGTCGTAAGAGATCGAGAACCCGGGTCCGATGGAACCCTCTTCTATTCCCTCAGAACAAAAGGGAGAAGTAGAGGTCCTGGTTCTACTTTCCACCGCAACTTCCAGAGACATTAAGTTAAGCTTGGATCAGGCGTTTAAAACCTTCTAAACAGGATGGTTGAAGTGCAGCAGATGGTTTGACGTTAGTAATCTGCAGCCCTGGCTCTTGCAGAAGCGTAGTTGTCAGATAAATTGATGTGCACTGGGGTCTCCCTATCAGGACACACCCCATTCTGCCCTGACCGCCCCAGTGCTGCTGGTCGGCAGTCGGGTAAGTAATGATTCCCAACAAACATAACATCCCTGCTATTCTGCTGGCCATACCGGCGTTGGTGACACCAATAAAAGATTGTAATGGAAAGTAAAGCCAACACCAAACAGCCCACCGTGCTAGCCGACTCGAGGGTTTTTGAGGTGAATATTCGTTGATAGAGATTGACATATTTCAGCGGGCCTGGCTTGGGTTGGTGAACACAAGCGTGCACCGGTCGTTCGGACTGTTTTCTCGGGCCACTGCTTCTACCGACCGTCAACGAACTGTGCTTGTACCGACAAATGGGGGCTCCCATGAGGTAGCGAGCCGGGTGTCGCTCCAAGTTGGGCTCTGTATTTTCTGCGAGAGAGTCCGGTACCAGTGGCGCAAGTATTCTGCCTCCAGTAGGCAGGAGTGACAATTACTCCTTAGATATGTGGCGGCAGCTGCATGCAAAATCCACCCAGATCCGACGGAATATCCACAAAATTCCATTCAGGGAGTGATGAATGCTGCAACCACTTCAGAGTGGAGTCTCAGCGTGACCACAGTTCACGACAAGTAGTGCGAAATTGAAGACGTTCTGTTGGGTCTCGTTGAGCGGTTCCACCGGTGTCTCATAGTCGTTCCCAGACAAAACGGTTTCGCGGTTAGGTGCCGAATTGTTTGTTAGCCTCAGGCGTGGACATCGATGGAGGACGAATTGCTAGGATGGGCGTGGTTGCTACCACGCGTACCGGAAAACACTAAATGAACGTACCACCATGAAGCTGAGAAGGCATGAGCAGTATGAAGAATGGCTAGAAACCAAGTCAGCGTCGCCCAGGAGGCTCTGAGCGTACAACCGACAACCAACTAGGATGAAGGCGGATGTCCTGGCACCGATGGATCAGCGTGAAAACAAAGCTGTTTAAGATTCAGACAAAGCTCAGCTAATTGCTCGACACTGCACTTCGGTCTACTCCCGGAATAATGCGTAGCCTGCTTTGCATTATGTTGATCAATGTTGATGATGTGGAACACCAGCTGGAGTCGATCGGCTCAAATAAATCTCCTGGCCCGGACAGCATTCGCCACCTGTTGGTCTGTGAACTGATCGTAGGAATGCTCATGCCCCTGAAAGACTTGTATCGGCAGTTTCTAAAAGGAAACAAACTGTCAGAGAAGGGGAACATGCCGTGACTGTGCTCATGTGCAATGGAAAAGGATCATCGGGGGCTTTCAGCTACAGGCCGGAAAACTTAACTTGTGTACTTGGCGAAGTGATAGGGCTACTGGCAGCCCGCTGTCTCAAGAAGCAAGTAGATAGCCGTATGGTCATCAGTGAGGAGTAAAATGTGTGACGGGAAGAGTAATTTTCCTTGGCACTCTCCTGCTTGCCAGATAGCGATGTGTGAGACCGACAGAGGATGGCGAGACTCCGGACATGATGTTTCTTTATTTCACTGAGGCTTTCGAAAGGGTCCCACGAAACTATTTGCTCACAGAGTTGACGGCATACGCTGTCAGCTTGTCCACAAGAGACTGAATAGCTGACCCCTTCCGTGCTAAGCCATGTGCCGTCAACGTCATTCAACGCTTACCTGACTAGCCACCTTCTCCAAGTGGGGTTCTGCAAGAATGACTGCCCGAACCCGTGTTTTTGATTTCCATCAACGATTTACTGTAACAGTTGCGGTCGTCTGCCCTCGACTTCGCTGATGAAACGATGGTATGAAGGACTGTCCATTCGGACCAGTATAGTAAACTACTGCAACAGAATCTGGACACAAAAGTATGACGAAAGATTCACTAGAGCCTTCCGTCAAACCCACGAAACTGCTCCCACATTCACCTGGAGGATGTCTGAGATTGTAGGGCAAATCATTTTGACGGACACGTAATAACAGAGTGTAGTAGTGAACAAGATATCGAGATGTCTGTATATGACCCCCTCGAACGAAAGGCTCATATCACACAAGCATGTGTTAGAGCTATGGGATTTCTTGGGGGTTAACTATCGAGTAATTTCGCCTACTCTTCCCATCTCATGTTCCTACGGGAGGCGGGTGCAGCCGCGCCACAGTGCCTCTCTGTATATAAGGTGAGCTGCCACAGACTGGAGAGGTACCGACGGCATTCATGCGTATGGTTGTTGGGATGAGCGGCGTCACCTATGACCAGCGGCTCCAGTATCCGAAACTGTACCTCCTGAGCCACCGGCGACTCCGTGATGAAATTGCGGTACACCGTATTTCACGGGGTGACATGGGCATAATTCACCATCCGAAATCAGTACACACTCCGTGGCCAACCCCCCGAGATCACCGAGATGTGACCAAGACGACATCGCCCTGTATTTCTTCTATCTGTCCTCCAGGAATGGACAACAAACAATTTTTGACTGCCACGAAAATTTGAACTAAATTGGGAACATACCATGTTAAAAACACCGAATCTAACATCTCCACTATAGCAAAAGTATGATAATGCTCAGTTCCGTGGTATAAATCAGAACTGCAGTGAAAATCAGTGAAACCAGTTCTTGACCTTCATCGTTATTGGTTATGACAACAAGATGTACGCGCGCTGCTTTTGAAATCTAGTCAATGTAACAACATTATATGGTTTGGTGTAATAGATAATTCTTGCCCGCGTTATTTTTTCAAATCCTTGTCAAAACCATGCAACAGTCTGATGATCGGTCGCCAGACAACGTCCTAAAAGTCATTGAGCAGGTAGTTTACGGTTGTTTTCTAATGCCTTATAAATCTTTCTAAGTTCCTTGATTACTATCAATTCCGTGAAACGTTGAAACAATTCAGAACTGAGTCTATCAGTTTCATTCATGTTGATACTCAAGAGTGGAGACCACTAGATGATTTTATCAAGAAAGTACGTTAGTTTATATAGTATTTCATTCAAATCCATATAATAGAATAACATCATGAACCTTTTGAAAAATGGTGATTCGGGTGCATTTTTTGATGCAATATATCAAATTATTCCCCATAATTTGCTGGAAAGCAAGGACTACCGTCGTTTGGAATTTGAGTTGCATCTGTATTTAGCGACCATGTCGTGGGACGAAAATAATAACGTATGCAGTTGATATATGGTCATTGCCAACGCATTTTAATATTGCATGAATCATAGGAAAGGCGCAAATATTCCCTGCAACTGTTTCGACAGTATCTGGAATCTAAAGGAGCTTTCCTGAGTCAAAGCACAGACTTACTCCCATACTACGCACTCCCATACGTCCCAAACCCAAAAGAACATCCGATATACCAACAGTTATTCAAAGATACTTGGAGGAAGTCTGTTCTCATGAAGCTGTCCGCGCTAATTGACAGTGTACTGTTAGAGGGTAAATCGACTTGCCCCAGGTTAGTTAAAATTCTCACGGAACAGAATACCAAACGCGATCGTTTGTTGCGTCAACTAAACGTGAGTTAATGGAATCTGTTAATTTCCGTTTAATAAATCCTATTAAGAGTGAATTACTGGATGCTGAAAAGCGTGCCTCTCTGACACAAAGAAGATTCTCCAGACTCCAGTATGATTACCAGACGCTCATTGGTGTAACTGCTGATCTACTCGATGCGTTAGAGAGTAATCTGAAAGGAATCAAGTTGGAGGATGGAGTCATGGAGAAAATTTACGCACGTCTGGTAAACAGCCAGCCACTTGCAAGTGGTCGTAAACTTTCGCTGGGTGCAATGGATTGCTCGTCTTCATTATGCAATTCAGTCAGAGGTAACTCAAGGAACATTGTTTCGGCTGAACTTTCAAACTCTGCTACTTTCGAGGGGCTTCATTCCTGGTGGGTTATGTCTTACATTTGCGCGTGAAATAAGTAGATAATACTGTTAGATTGTTGGTGTGCCATAATTACTAAACTGTCATCGTGACTTAGCATCAGTAATGAGACTTTGGCAATTGATCGACCATTATAACCAAGTTAAAGAAAATCATGTGCACCTCTTCATTTTTGTTCGTTTATCATTATCTGCTATCTGGTGTTCTAAAAACTGTTCTACATATAATATTTCAACAAGCTGCATTGTGTAAGCACTTTATGGACTACCTATGCCAGTGTGTTGACGGTTACTACAGTCATTCAACTTTAAGCCCATTTCAAGTTATAGTGCTGTTGAACGTACTCATCAATGCTGTGAAAGTGCCGATGTTATCCTGATACTCACGAAGGTAAGTATGGATTCTGAATGTCTATTGACTGAACACGCAGCACTGAGTCTAAGGAAAGGTTACAATGTGAATACTTCCACTCACTTCCCACATTAACGCCTATGCATTTCTCATGCATCCAATTTCATTTTCACCGGATGAAATGTGTGACACTGATCAAATAGTAAAGTCCGGTGGGTCCCTCACGAGCGACAAGGAACTTGCGCGTGAAGGTTCTCAAGCCAGGTTAAAGGGTTCAATGTCCTTAAAAACTCTTTTGATGTCGCCCGGGCAACGTAACTAGTGATCACTAACATCATTCAACGATTAGTTCTAAAAATTCGACGGGGACGTAACAAGTTTGTCTAATCTTTTTACAAAATAATCCCTCAGAAGTACGTACATGGCCTGCTGTGCGCCTGTTAAAATACATCTAGGAAAGCTGCAGTGGGAATTATGAAAGTGGTAAAAGACAATGGTGAAAATACAGCCAGTATGCACCCGAAATTGAGTAACACGCGCAAAATTGTGGAAGAAACGATTACTTGGCAAAACGAACGTAAAACTTATTTTTTGAGGCTGCAAGCCATCTTACGTTCATCGGCGGATATGCGTTATATTACTGTGAATGCGTTAAATCCGTTCTGACAACGCTCCACTGTTAGCAGCAATATCCTCGTAATAAGAGTTTTTACATTTAGCATAGCTTCCACAGCATTCTGAATACGGAATACTTAAACGGTTAGCTATGAGGTGTACTGTGTAGGGGTTTCAAAAGTGAACTAATTCTCGGCTTGCATGCATAAAAGACACCAAAAATAGATCTAACTACTCCACGATTTTCCGTTCAAACGGAAAAAACTTACTTCGCTAATCGTCATCCACACCAACGTTCCTCGATTTGGCGTGCTTCATTTTGCTTCTTATGCGGACAACTGCTCTGCTGGGCGCAGTGCGAAAACAACGCCGAAAGTGTGTACGACGAGTATCATCGAAAGAACGTCGGTGTACAGCTGCTGACTGTGAATAGCACCTGAACATGCGTGCGTTTGAAATTGCACATATCCGGAAACAATAGAGACCAAACAAAATCTGAAACAAATTATTTGGAACCATTCTTCCGAAATGTTCTGGGGGTGGCAAAATCAATTTTAATTTCGCAAGAACAATCTAAATAATTCCTCCTGAACATACATAAAGCTTTAAAGCTTAGGAAAATGCCGTCGAAAATCATTTGCTTTCTGGACGGTTCGCAATGTTTCTCACAGAGGTGATGCTTTTAAGATAGTGGTTTTCAAAAGAGTGCCTAAATACTAAGCGAAACACCACAGTTAAGAAGCGCACCCAAAATAATGTTATTTTCGGCGTCTAATACATAGATAAGATTACTGGGTAAAAATTTTTCACACTCAGTAAAGGGGTTTAGTGCGTAAACTCATTGTTGGTCAGCGATTGCTCCGGCTTTTCGTGAAAACCCTTACCCACAAGCGCAGAAACGAACAGTATTACTGTAAGAAGGCTGGTTTTAAATTCATCTTTCACGTTGTTTTCAATGATTGGGTAATAAAACATTTGGACCTTTTGTTACAGTTAACGATCTTTACAAACTGATTGATAGCGTCATTTCACCAAGATGCGTTGTCAGAAACCAGGCTGTAGAAAACACCGTCCATCTCCATTCCCTTGCTTGTAATAAATAAACGACAATACAGGGTCTTTATTTCAATATATGATCAGGTCAAATTATACCAAAGTAGGGTAATTAAGCGAAAATCATTGTGAACTAAACGGTGTACACCGAAAATTACGTCACAGGTTAACTGTTATCAGTTTCCTGATATAATCACACACCAACTGATATTCCAACCTCACCAAAGTCTAAGAGTTTTATTGTATTATACTCAGAAAGTTTGGGGTGAAAGCGTGCCCTGTTGACACTGTGTAACAGGTGGTTGATTGGCATGTGATTTCGACTTTCACCATTGCGTCGAGTCTCAATGTTAGTATACCAACCTCCTGAACATATATGCTTTTTACCCTGAACTCCAGAAGCCTAGTGATTTTGCCTTCACAACGTACACTGAAGTTATATTAAGTAAAATATCTGGCTCATTTTGGTCAAATACCGAGTTATTCTGTGGGCTCGACTTAGGACTCACTTAACGTAAAGATAGACCTTTGCATTTTTTGTTATCGCCCTAAAGATTGGTTCAGTATAAATCACCTTTTGACTAACACGACATTACTACTAATATTGATGTTTGGTTCACCGTGATCTTGAATGAATCGTTGTAAGTATCTGTTTCCCGTCAGGTCTTTTGTAAGCACCTACATTTTCTGTGCAAAACAGTCAAACTTTCAAATTCAGCAGGCACTGGTCAACTGTGTTCTCACTGCCCAATGCGCATGTGTGAATAAGGTCAACAAAATGTACATATTAAGCTGGTCTCACCTACCGATGAAGGCTCACTCGCGCTTACAGCTCGGCAGGCATCTTTATTGAAAGTGGATGAAACCATTTTTGGAGTTTAGTTCCTTCCAATTGCCTTCTTTTTTCCTCTCACCTTCTGTACAAAGTTTGCTGTTTATGTCGTTGTTGTGTGGCAGTTAAGCATCAGTGGGAACCACTGATGCATTTTCGTTTATGATGATGACATTAGCTTTCCAAAAAATCCAGAGTTCTTTTGTTAAACAGATCACTGTATGATCAGAATATCCAAGTTCAGTACACTTCACTCAAAATGCGTTCCATGCTATTGTGATGGCGTTCCTTGTAAACCTTAGTCTGTCATGAAAACAATTGAGTTATATTGGTTAAACATCACTATCGTCCACTCCAATAATACTGCCGTTGAGAATAACGATAACAGCGATTAACGTGAGTTCCTAACTTCAAAAGGCTTTCACATCACAGAGACACTCTGGCTGTAAACCACTGGTATTCTGCTAGTAACACAGCTGTGACTGCTTGTGTGATTCTCCTACCGGTTCTCTTACAAATTCCGTGGGCTGCCTACAGTCTTCTTTGTAAACTTTATTCATATAGCTGCTTTGAGAATCCACGTTTATTGTATTCACAATTAAATTAACCTGACATCACTGTCCATAGAATCAACAAAAGTTGTTTGGTTTTAAGCGACCGGATAATGCGTTGACTACGTCACTACACGGTTTCATCAGTTTTTCTGCCATAACGTAATTTTAATAAGTAGAAACTTAACAAAACGGTTAACTGTATTGTTGACGAGCCCCCTTTCTGATGAACCAACACTCTTTTCCTGGGGAAACCTCGTGTCGATAGTAGGCACGATTAGTTTTTTGCAATGCTTCCGTTCATTGTATTTTATGGAGTCGAGTGATGTGAAAGCAATAAGATAAATTTGTATTTGCACCGTATTACCATCGATAATTATTGTTGTTTCTTTTGATAACTAAAATTTCAGGAACGAAAAGGCTGAGGTGCCCTTAATCGAGCTGAATTACGAGAAAATTAAGAGTGACATATTGAAGATCGATGATCGGCAAAAGTGTTATCTGCTTCAAGCATTACGATGGGTAGGTAGCTCCTTCGTCGACTGTCAAAACGTTTATTTGAAATATTAGTTTGAGAAAACTGAATCTTAAAACACTTATGACGGTTTTGCTTTGTATTTAGTTATTACGCCGATTCCACATTAGCAACTCACGTTAACTTTTAACATATCTATTCACTGCAGTTAAGATTAAGCTGTTTAACAATTTGGACCTGCATTTTGAATACCTAACTGCAGTAGAACAAATACAAAATGTCTCCAGTTCTTTCCAGTGAACTACACTGTCAGTACACAGTGATACTCAAACAATACTCAATTGATATTCAAATCAGACACATATAACTTTATGTAGCAATACACCGTGTTTTTGAAGTGGCTTTCATGCTCAAAGTGGCATACAATTCACTAGGAAAGTTTTGAAAAATGTATTCTAGGTTGCTGCAGTCATACTACTGAACATTATGTCCGTAAATAATTAAATAAATAACCTCTCTTTGTTATGTCACAGTGTATCTTTTTTGCATATGCCTGACTAAAGTCATTGCATACCATAATAGCAAACATTTTTGACACCTGTTTGTTCTTACTGAGTTATTACAAAATACTTACAGATATCCTTGTCAATAAAACATGACCATCCTGAATGAATGATATTTGTTCGATCCTCTAAACACGTTCGCATGTGGCACATAAGTGAGTAAAAGGTCGGACGGACCATTCGGTAATGGGAACCAGTATAAGCCCAGAGGTCTACAGAAACAGTGAACTGGGTGAACCTGTGCGAACTCAGGGTGATTGGACAGTGACCTTAGCCACAGAGAAAAACAGTAGATGAAAGTAGACCACGTCCACCTCCACCATTTCAAGCAACATAACGGTCATTCAACTGGCACCAAATGTAGCAGAAGGTTATTTGTTCAATCGTCGGTGAACGTATGTCCACAAAAAAGAGTATACATGATCGAGTGGAGATATTTCTGACAAAACTAATGGTCAATCGAAACGTCAACTCCTATTAGTCTTGAACACGGCCGGCTTCCTATAGGCATCAAAGTGGAGAGTTCAGTGACCATAAAGAACACAATCTGACTAGATCTGTGGTCTAAGGCTGGTACTGGCACAACATCCCAAAGGGTCAGGTAAGTGCTGACAGCTTGCGATGCGTTTCGAACAGTGAACAATTGGGATGGTTATTTTAGATGGTGAGTGAAATGCCAAATCTTAAGTGCTCGAGAAGGATGGACAATTCTACTCAATCACCATTATACCTGAAGGAGGGAATATAAACTTCGAACTAAACAGTGCCGTAATAGATACAGTTCTTGTCGCAGTAATGTGATTGTTTCTTTGTAGCTACATCGTGGTTCTGATTAAAAACTTATCGCGATTTTCTGAGCTTACTATGTCAACGTGTATCCAGTATCAAAAGGATCTGCTGCCCCAGAACGCGAGTGTGAGAAACCAAAGATGAGATAGAATCACTCACCTAAACTTACTTTTATGGAACATGTGGAATGTATGAAGTGAGGTTTCAAATCTGAAAAGACGAAATGCGTCATAGTGGCTTCCCCTGAGGGAGCATATTCCAAAATGATTCTCAGGATTTTGCTAGTCTTTTCATAAATTATTTAATGACGAAATCCCCGGATGGATTTTCATCAGCATTTATAGTGAACACACCTGGTAAGTCAAAACCAAACAGTTAACCAAATGCTTCGGCAGAACTACCGAAAATGGCCTGGCACAATTTCCTTCCTTTGGTTATCCAAACAAATGGCGTTTGATTTTATAGTGCGGTTGCGTGAATGGGTTAGACACTTCCAGGCATCTAGCTTCCAACATGAAGTCTCCGACGTTTTTGTGTGTCGCGTTTTATAGGAGTAATGAATTTTGATTAACCGTTCTTTGGTGGATACTAAGTTCCTTTTAAAATGTTCCATATCATCTTTCAAACCCGACAACATCAAAAATCAGTCATTATTTTAATGTGACGATAGAAATTACCGCATTGATTCTGTTAAAATAAAGCTATGGCAGATGGTCTAGTGCGGCTGTAGACACTTCATATGCAAATTCAAGAGATCACTACAAAGGTGGCATTCTCATTAACGAGTTCAAGCAATGTAGTTATCTTCGTTGTGTACCCTGTATTCGGCTTGACAAAACTGCCGAACTGTGTGCATGGGCTTAATTTAATCACACAAAACTCTTACACATGGTACTGGAAGATCTGCTTCTTAAAATACTTACGTAGATCAGAGCTGTTTCTTACCTCCAGGGAATGATTCCCAGACAGATGTTAGTTTTTGGGGTTTCTTCTTAAAAGTGTGCTTACTGTTTCACGAAACATCCTTTCCCCTTTCTGGCGAGTGGAAGTTACAGTGAAACGATTGCAAGGACCTCCAAATTCACTTAGAAAAACACGACGTCACCACATTACAGCTTAACAATCATACTTCTCGCTGATTCTCTACGCTTCAAAACCAGTGCCTTGGATGGTGTTTGAGAAACAGAACGTTCCCGGTGTGGATGTGGTGTGAAATCACACCAGTACATTCACATTTTGTCTCTCCTCAAGCAAACGTTTCAGTGGATAGAGGGATACTTGATCTGAGTCGTAGAAAATGACTCACTACCAGTTGCTATCAGATGGCTGAAGTGGATGTGGAAGTTTGCATACCCAGTAGCCAATACAATCGTCCCATATTATTGTGCATCCGTTTTGAAGGATGGGGTATATCTGAGATTGTGTAATTCAATTTTTGTTGTTTAAAAATGGCATTGTTTTTTAGTTTTCTGATATCATTGAGTGGTAAGGACAATACTGTCAATTTTAAAGTCAGAAAAGTCCACCGGAGCGAAATTTTAATCCCAAAGTTATTGGAATATCTTATATACGTACATACTTGAAATAAAAATTAGTGGACTCGAAATACCATATCAACACTGCTGCTCTCCAGTTGCTCTCTTATTTCCTTTAACAAATTTCGGGTGTCACAGTAATGTTTACTAAAACCAACATCCGAATTACCTTTTGTATGCTTTAACTCCACATTTTCCAGAATTTTATCCCTTTTTACTCATTATCACCTACGTCCTTATTGTTGAGTTGTTAAAACTACGCATCCGTACTATATAGCATTAGATATTTTGACAAACCCACCTAACTTGAGCAGCACCTGATAAAAAAAATATTTCTTTTAAAAATTCACAAGCTCTATTGAGTATGGACAAACACTCCCACCTGTAAAAACAGGAGGACAGAAACTGACAAGTCGTCAGTGAGTTTGGGTTGCACAAGCCGAACATCACTCACTGTTGTTTGCGTTTAGATCCTCGTTTAACTGAACTCTTCAGCAACCCCAATTCAGAAACCTAAATACCAAACTTTAGTTTCCATCTCGTAAGTGATGCCCCTTTGTTTAGTGACCACCAGTTAACTCCAGCCACGTTGTGAAGAAACAACCGCTTTTTCTCATGCTGGACGCGACAGAGCTGTCACAGGATAACACGTGGACATGTCTGTTTGTGAAAGATATCCAAGTTGCCTGAATGCTTTGAGCCTAGACCTTGTAGCCAATCAGTTAACTCTGATGAAAGACTTCGCGGGCAGAACTTCTTACCAAATTGAATTGAGTGAAATTATTGAACTACCTGAGCAAAATTTTGTTCAATGGCAAACAGCTGAGGATTCCGGTCGATATCGGTTAAACATCATTCACAAATGTTCGCGACTTTCATAGTTACACACATTTTTCAGTAAAATCCTTTTCAAAAAGAAGCGTTAGATTTTGGCTTCTTTGTTGTTAGAACTCATCTGGCCGGAAAGGTTATGCGAATGATGGTCGTGATTAATTATGAATGACTTCCAAATTATGAGTGGGCAAACGTATTATTATGACCGCCGAAAATATTTCGTACATTCATCGTTTGAAATAAGTCAAATTTTGCCTCGTGATTTCTAATTGTTGAATTATTTATTCTCACCTCCCAAATATGATCTCGATGAGCGAGTGACCTTTACTGACCGATGCACCTGGAGTTCACATCTCAAACAACGGTGCCTTTTGCCTTGCATACAAAAAACTCAGCCGTGCATGCATTAACATTTTCAGTGTGTATGAACTTTTCGACAGAATTTTTGATTAACTTAGAACCGGTTCATTGCTCAAGTCGGATAGCCTGTCAGTTTTTGATAACAGGATTCCTCGGTGTTCCATTTAATGATAACAGTAACGCATTCAATGATTGCATAGTTTTATTCAACAGTTTTTATAGGTATACTCCTGTAAAGGCGAATGATGTGTACATCAGTCATAACAGCGCCTCCATTAGTTCCTCTTTTAGTGTGACGTTTGGAAAATATTTACGCTAGAGAGCTAGCCGATGACTGACTCGTGAGTTGCTTCGTTTTTCGGGAGTGTTCACTTATAATCGAGCAACTTAGACAGAATTTCTTGACAGTAGACACTGGAGGGATAACTCAATGCACCGATTAGTTCAGAGTGCTAGTATTAACACCATTTCTAGTTATTCCGCTTGGCCTTTTTTACCCACTTTCATCCATCTTTTTAGAAAAGTTCTATTCTCCCAGTTCATCTCAAGCCACCGTTGATGTGGGCGGCTGTCTGAGTCACAGGAACATCACGTCAGGGTGAAGGCCATCGGTAACCTTAGCTACACATTGATGTATATTCTGAGAACACACATTGCGTCAGTCTATCCGTTGAATACTTCAGTTTGCCCGACTTAATAGAGCAGCGTGTGGATACTCGAACTGAGACCTCTGAGCATCTCGCATGGCTTTTTATCTCAGTGTGGATGTGTACTGTGCTTTTATTGTGTAGATCCAAGCGGTTCTTGACTGCTTTGTTAACGAACAACTTATAAAACACTTGAATGAATTTGACGCAATTGAATCTGATTGCTGGAAGCCATAGGTTTACAAATATCTATCTTATCAAATGTGCGTTGAAATCTATCATATTGTTTGTGTTTCCACTTACAGAGACTCACAAAATCAACTGTTGAACAACGTGAATGTTGTCTCACGTCATTTGTACGCAGCGACTTACTGGATCTAACCAAAATTGGGCCATCCGGTGACGTCAGTTCGGAAAAGACACCGTTACTTGCCTGTATGCAATCCCAACACCATCGGGTCCGCGAATATATGGCACGGTTTGTCAATGCTTTGTCCTCCTTGTGCAGAGGTATGTGACCGTACTTATTTGACGCAACTTTCTGTCGATTATTCAGGTCGAGCATATCTGGCTCAAAACTGTACAATTGTCAAACTTTTGATTTCCGAGTTGCTCAAAGAACAAGATGAATCAATCACACGTGAAAATTTTGTTGGGGCTTTACAGAAAATGAGTCTGAGGTCAGTCCAAATGACCTTCACAGTCCTTTGACATGCACTGGTGTTGCTTTTTAATGGGAACACTGTCTTGGAATTACGTCAAGTGAAAAACTAGACTACAACACATTACTAACTCAGTTGACCCATTATCAGATGAGTGAGGTGGGTGGTACATTCCACATCAGCAATTTTTCTGAAAAACGTGCTGAAAAATTATAATCGTATGCAAACAAGTAGTTAAAGTGAAATGTATGCATATATGCATATATATATATATATACACTGCTTGGTAAATCATGGATCAAATACACGAATTTGCACAGTCATACCGACAGGTCTATACATCAGTTCTCATTCGCGGGTGCATTTTTACCCATGCGAAATTCATGTGTACATATTATAATGTTTTACTTTTGCCACTGAAAAACGTGACCGAAACGTTATATATATATATGTATATATATATATATATATTCATACACAGGTGTGTATATGGTTGACGTCATCCGATTCGCATTAGCCTGTCGCAGTAACCGAGGCCAAAGGATGCCTGCGCTCAACCATCACCGCAGGTAGTGCGGTGCAAGCCACCTGCAGCTCTACTCACACACCACATATCCAATGTAAACCCAAAGAAATAAGACCGGTAGGTGTTTAAGCGAGGCGTTTGTGTACAGCCGGCCAATGCTGTTCAGTCAATTGATTTGCTAGCACGAAAAGGGAACTCTTATCTCTCGAAGGATAAACAGAGAGAAAGAGACTGCAATGACAAGATCTAATCTAAGAGAAAAAATATGTAAAACGTAATACAAGAAGCATTTTAGCATGGGAATTCATGTTAGTGCATTCTAGAGAAGATAAGGATGAAAGACAAAATCCAGATTGGACTATTAAAGAAGCAGGCACAAGATCCATCATACAATAAACCAACAACGCTGAGGAAGAGGTTGGATAGAAGACCACAGACATCCAAGTTTCTAAAAAGAGGAGCAGATTAGTTACCATACGACCGTGGCCTTGGCCGATGAAATCATTAACAGAAACAGAGTGGACACACGTATGTCATCTACCTGAACCTAACGTAGTCGTCGTCTACTCACCGACGATTTACTATGATTACTGATAAACAGATTGGGAATAAAACAGCGTTAAGAGCAAGTTGTAATACTCTACGTTTCAACCATCTCGGGTGGCCTTCCTCAGGAGTGTTGGTGACGAACTAATCCCAAACGGCCAGCTCATTGGCGGCCACACACATTGCAACTTCATATAGTCATATCACCACGGTCTATGGTACTGATATTTCCTTTGCGTGCTGCGCGATTTCGTTCTCGGTTGCGCAATAACTGCTCGTTAAACATGCGGACGCCTGTCCGATTGGTATCCCTTTAGGCCGTCCGGTCCAACGCCAGGTTTACGCAACACCTAAAATCAATTTTACAACATGAAAGACCTACTTGGACGTGTGTATACATGTCTATATGCATGCATGTCTACATATACATGTGTGGCTGTATATACATGCGGGTAGAAACTGCACTCACAACTGTCATCAATGGATTTCATATGAAAGGATAAGGTTTTGTTGTTGATATCTGCATGGTATGTGTAGTCTAGCTTTTCACAATCGCCAGTAAAGGACCAAACGAACTGTAATCATCTTATATCCTAACTTTTTTCGTTATTGACTAATTGGGTCATGGTAAGCGTGTTTCACCACCATCATCCTCAACATCATAGACAGCAATACGTCGGTGGTTCGCATTGTTGTTTAACCTTTACACAATCATGAAAAAGAAGAAAAGCAAACCCTGTACAGGAAGAGGGAAGTAAGAAAGAGGAGGAGGGGAAAGGACTCATCTACTTAAAATGGCTGCGTCTCTATTTAAACATTCAACCTCAAGGTGCTTACATCTTGCCAACAAACAACCGAGCTTTAAGTGAGAGTAAGACTTCATCAGTAAGACAGCCTCCTTGCGGCTTTCACTGACCCGCGTCATCAAATGCACCCACTTCACAGACAACCCGACCAAACAACAACACTCACACCACTGAGTTCGATTAGCCACCACCTCACCTAACGTCTCCAGGCACCGACCCCGGGAGGCGAACCCGATTTACAGTAATGAACCCTTTGGTGAACGATCTCATTTCTCTACACCAGATCATCATATGTCCACCTTGGACCTTACGTCAGTCGGTCGCATCGTCAGCAAATAGTGTCCGGTAGGACAAACAAATAGCCGGCATGCTCAACAAATGACCTAACCATCTAAGTTTGTGCGAATATAAGAGGTGAAGACAAAACTCGTCTGACGACTCGTCGAATATTCCCTTTCTAATAGCTTCATTACTTAGTCGTTGGTGCCACCGACAAGAGCGATCGAGCGCAAAAATCGGCGGTCAAATACTTGAAGATGGATGACGCCTTTTACCTTGAACGGCCAGATTTTGCAGCCTCAAGGTAATATAGCCCTCACTGTCGCCTTATATCCGCGAACTTTAAGCACCAAAGAGATATCTCTCTGTCGCTAGAGGTGCACCAGATTAATGAATGCCGCCTTAGTCTGAGAACTACACACCTCTATTCCATTCATTACATCTTCGTCGCCGCTGCTGATGCGGCTTCCCGGGTATACAAGCCGGTCAATAACCTCCATGGCTTAATTATCGAACATTTAATCCACGTAACCTTAGAAATCCTGCAGAAGTACTTTGCGATTTGAAGCCGTAGAGCGCACTCCGAAACATTTACCAGAACGCTAAATAATCTTTAACAGTGTATGTGTTGCAAAAAAGCAGCACCTTGTCGTCAGCGTAGTTAAGATCAGTCAGTCTTCCACAAGGTAGGAGGTCCACGCCGGCAACTTGTGAATACCTTAGAGAGTCCTCCATTATTTTGTCTGTGAAGAAATTGAAAAATGATGAAATTGGATAGCTTTGACGAACGCCGCTCTTGTTGCTGAAACTTACAGACAATTCACAGCACACCTCAACCTGAGCTGAATTATAGGAATAAAGCGCAGAATGTATGTCCGGATATTTGGTCGGTACACCTCTGCGTTCAAACGACTCCAAAAGTGTAGATCAACCCACTGAATTGGATGCACCTCTGTAGTCGGGAAATACGGCGATTATTGGCCGGCAATACGCGTGGTGCTGCTCCAGAACTTGATGAAGGGTGAAAATGTGGTCTACCCATTTCCGCCCGCGACGGAATCCTCTCTGTTTTTTCTTAATGTTTCCTACCAAGCTGCAGTGAGTCGACGAAGTATGATGGGTGCCAGATCCCTTCTAATTACTATAGTCGAGCCCATCCGCAAAAGCTTCTGATATCTTCCTTGAATGTTGGAACTATAACCGAGTGACCCCAGCATGGCTTGAAGGACCCCGTCGTCCATACAATTCAAAACAACTATATCAAGGCCTCTACTAACGCTCCCGCCCCTTTGTTTCAATGCACCAGAACGAGGACATCTGGGTAAGAAGCCCCAGTACGTTTAAGAACCGAAATTTAATTACGAACCTCAGTCTCAGTGAGTGGTTCCAACTCCACCTACCAGGGCACTACAATACAAGTTTGTGGCGGCAACGCAGTAGAAGCAGGAGGCCAGTTAAATTGACCCTCAAAGTGTTCCACCCACCGCTCTAACCTTCTGGACTTATTATAAATGAGTGTGTTGGAATTGATACAACAAAAGTAAAACCCGGTCAGTGATCACAATCGACAATTGCTCGACAATGAAAAACCACCCTGGAAAATAGAGTGTGCACAGATACGTCAAGCCAACCAGGCACGGAGCGAGTTGTGTATTTACCCTCGGGCCGGATGTTACAAAATGGGTAGCTTGACTAAAACAAAAGCAGGCGTAAAACCAAAATCATCGAAAAGATACAGATGAGTGCGATTACCAAAATATTATTCACTATGGTCGCTACAAGTGTGCTATCTGTCTCACTGATAGCTCTACTGACAGAAGATCGTCTGCGACCAGTGAAACGGTTAGGCTTAAAGAGTCTGCCGATGTTCCCTAAGGTAGACGCGGTCCCGGTTTCCCTCACTTTCCCCATTAACCAAGCATCACAACCAGCCTTTAAGCTACGTTTCTGTTTCCTACCTCTTCTAGACTTGTTATGTGAACTACTGGAACGAATGTTCCGTCTGGCCTCTAACAAATCCATGGATTCTTCTGAGATCTAATGTCTGTCCGACCCACGAACCTCCGCACCACATACTATTGTACTCGCTTCCCGATTGGTCTGTGAGATCTCAGTCCAGCAGCTATTAGGATCTTCAGGGTGACAACAGCTGAGTCTACTTCCTAGGGTGGTTTGGTACTTATGATTTACTGACGGTATAGCCAGCTTCTCAACAACCAGTCGTTGCTGTCAGTGGGGTCGTTGTCCAGCAAATGTAAGAACGAAACGACAACTTCCCAACACATGATCCGAACATAATTCTGTGCTCCAATGAGAACAACAGTTCTGAATGAAGCCCCGCCACCTATACCTAACATCCAAGTGGTCTTTCTGATATCAGGCCTGATTCGGAGAAGGGGAATGTCAAGTATAACGACTTGCGAAATACTAAAAAATGGCTTATACTCGGCCCACAACTGTGAAAGCCTCTCAAGATTATCCGAGCGATATGATGCTATTCCGAATCTGCCACGTAACCGACACTCGGCCTCACTAAGGCAGTTGACTTGGGCGTTCATATCTTCAGCTGCAATGAGTATTTCAGAACCATGTGTGCACCGAAGGAGAGCAAACAGATCCGAGTAAAAAACGTCCTTGACGCCCATATCACTACAGGCGGTTGAAGCATAAGCAGACGCAACGAAAAGGTTTCCAAAGTTCTGTATCTAGAGCTGGCCTCAATGGAACCTGCTAAGCCGACGATGCAAAGTCAGTTGCTAACTGGAATCCAATCTACCAAAGTGGCTGTGGCTGTCGTGCTGAGTGCTGTGCCAACTCCGGCTCGACCGGTAACGGCGGTCGTGGAGGTACTCGTAGTGTACAAACAGTATCGGGTAGATAGTGCGGGTGCTGTTAGTTCCTTACATTGACTACTGTCCTGGATCTTAATCTCTGAGATACACCAGACGTCGAAAATTAGCGATTCTGAAGTTCGGACGACACAAAAGTTGCATTATTGGAGAAACCAACACATTACTTAAGCGTCTGAGCACGACAAGAAACGGAAACACTCATTTGCACACCATACTCTTCTGAGGATACTCCAGTCGCTCTGACACCATGTATCAGTTCCGTCGTGTAGCGAATACCATTATATGTCATTTTACCCTCCAACGATCCATCCCGTATCTCTGTCGTATTTATCACGCGATTATCTCGATCCGCGATCATCTCGATCCATGCTGCTACTGAATAGTGGTGTGAGTAGTATGGTGCGACCGTCTATCCTCACTACACTCCTCCCCCCGCAAAGATTGTTCCAGTCGTAACAAAAGGCGTTCAGGTTCTCTTCGTTCCCTCGACGATCTGCGTGCTGGCCCCGGTGCTGGTGACAC
>QNGE01006697.1:0-21401 GCA_008508345.1 Paragonimus westermani
ACGCTGACGGATATGCTCGACGGTCAGCCTACGTGCATTCCATTGCCACAACGTCACGACGTGAAAATGATATTGAAGTATCGGAATACATTTATCATATGTACATAGTTATCTGGAATATTCATTCCGAATTTCCTAAACCTCCATGCTTTCGGTTTTGTTTTAGTAGGAGTTTCTTTTTTTCAGTGTATGCTGGTCTAAAGTTTAGCGGTAGGTAACCTGGTAGGTGGAGCATCACTTGCCGTTGCCAGTCAGGTCCATGTGGACATTTGCCAATACTTACGGTCGGAACCGCTTGCATGGGAGAACAACGCAAAACTCATCTTCAGATGTATCCGGGTCATCAATAGTTATTGATGCTGCACACGGAAGCAAATTTCTCACCTCGAACACAGGCATACATTATGGGTCGTCCACTACCCATCCCGTATGCAACGAGGAGCTGATATAGCTTCAGTCTACAGTGGCGAATGTGAAGTAACAGAAAACCTACTTGTGGCGGTTAATCCCATCATATCAGGAAACTGTCTAAATAACTGCACTTGTTGCCTCCATGCGAAACCTATGTGCGAGCATCTAGTACTGTCGTCTCTGATGACACGTAGTACCCCGTTTTTCCCTATATGATGCAGAAATTTTGGCAGATTTTCTGCAACAATAATGTATGTTGACCCACTTACTTATTGCGGAGGTTTCAACCGATGACGGATGTTGCAACTAATTGTGGTCATTGTGTCCCCTCCATAAACATCCGCAACATACTGCTTCAACTCAGCGGTTGGTGTATTGTACTCAAAGAGATGCCTCGAGTGGTTCACTTCACTTTCCGTGATCCGACGAGTCGTTGGATGCGCATCTTAAAGGAAGGCATTTATGTCGTCGTTGCGCTCCAATGCTCAAAACTAACAATCAACCTGGTTCTTCTCCTGACCACGTTGAGGCGTGATTGTCCGCATGTATCACGGGAACTGCAGTGGGGTAGGATGTGAACTCAACTCACTTAATACGCCGTAATCTACAGCTCTTGCCCTTACATCGCTTTCATGTTATAGACCGGAACGCCATCTACCACGTAAACGCAGCATTAAGCACATTACCATACATCAAGCGTCCACTGCCTGATTTGTTTGCTTGAGCCGAACACTACGAAACTCTGTTATCCTTCATATGTCTATCTGAGCAACTTATAAACTCGCTGAGACTCACAAGGTACCGATCCTCAAAGACAACTTTGGAGCCTTGTAAATACTCGATCACTTAAAAGAAAATGTAGGATGAAATCGAATTCCCCTGTATTAGACCGACGGAATATGTAACAAGAAATCCCATCAGATTTACATGTCATACATCATTCGTCAACAAGCGACGGTCAAATATTAAATGACGCGTGAAAAACTTCCTCACAGGATAGCGCATTTATATAGTAACAACACTTACAATTGGTGATTTAAATTATCAATTGTAGGTGTTGTGACTGTATAAATGCGCTATCCTGTGAGATCGAATTCGATCTCGCCGACAAATGGAGTACACACTGATGTTCGGTCGACTAAAACAAAATATTTTCACTCTCGTGCTCTCTCCTGTCTTGTAAATCAATGTTTTTCAAATCCATGGGCGATACCACGAAATGTCACATGATATACAGTGGTGTCCTTTGTAAATGCCGTTAAACGACAGACATTACTTCTTACAGATAAATTCATTCGTCATTTATAGTTCGCTACGTCGTTCTCGATCGATCGTCTTGTTTCGCCTGCCTTGAAACCGTGGGTGAGTTCACTACTAAAAGTCTTACCGTCTCCGTTCCTGGATCGTCCTCAGTTTTAGTCGAACATTTAAATGATGGAAAGGATAATAGCCACAACGGCAAGTGATTTCAGGCACAGACGCGATGAACAGTGACCATCGGTGTTTCCTGTGTTAGTGTGAGAAATAGATTGCTTTTTTCCATTGCCCTCTAGTTTCCGCTTCTGTCCCATGCATTTTTCTTTTTGTTCCTTATTCTACCTACCTAGCAATCGCTTACAAAATGCCCTTCCTTCTCCTCCTCTATTTATGGCACTCAGCAGCTGGTCACACATTTTGTCTGTCACTTGACTTGTAGCTGCAACCATAAGCGCAAGTCCTGTTCACTCAGAATACCTCGCTGCGTCCAATAACCCCTAATCTGTTTGAATGAAGTTCAACCGTAGTAACAATTACGGGAGGTACTTGTAGATTTCCTATCCGGCCGGGAACTGAACCAAAACTGTCGAAGCACCGTACAACGTCAATCAAAAATTTCGGTTATCTACTGTTTACCGAAGATCAGTCGCATTTATAGCACTCAAGTCTTTCTTCCACAATGGCTCACATGGCTGAATGTTGACTTCCAGCAGTGGCATTACCAACGTGTTAAAGATGGGTGGGAAAGCATCGGATAAAAAACTCTCGAGAGCCTTACTAGGCATCGCCAGTCTGCTGCCGGCTGTCTTCACCAGCAGCATAATGTTAGTACTAAAGGACGGACTTGAGGTAACAACGGTTCCTAGGTCGCACTTCCAGTGGACAGTAGCTAGGGAAGCACCATTGATGCAATACGTTCCAGCGCTGTGATGACGAACGAGCATGGTCTTCGGCTTGAAGAGCAATCGAATGTTCATAGACCATAGATGCAGAGCATCCAGGGCTCTTTGAATGTCAACTGCCCTTTCAACGCTGTGTAAATACGCCGAAGGTTCATGTCGTCAACCTACATCACAACGGGAGGGTTACTTATGCCTGGGAGACCGTTAAAGTAGATTAAGAATAGTAGAGGACCCGCTATAGAGCCTTGTGGTACATCAGTTTTGGCACTGAATAGTCCCGATAGTTCGCCATTGATTCCAACTCTGCATGTGTGACAGGGTAGGTATAGTTTGAGCCCAAAGCAAACCTCATTACACAAGTCTATATCATTCAGTTTGTCAACCGGTATACAATGATCGGCTTTATCGCATGACTTTGTGAAATTTAAGAACACAGCATCGACTGAGAGGCGTTAGCTGACGGCTTTCGTCCATAAGTCGGCAGCGACCCTTGAATCGGCCGTTCATGAGTGACTATTTCTGGAGCCCTTCTGCTCCGGTGCCAACTGCAAATGACTTTTTAGATAGTCCCTTGCGAAGTTGTCTACTATGCTCCTTGTCATTTTTGACGTGCGTGGTAGTAGAGTAATCTGTCTAAAGCTCCTGGCGTTCGTTTGATCTCCACCGTTTTAGATGGAAGAGATGACGCCGTGCTCCAAGTGCCAGTATGTTACGAGCGTTAGAAATATTCAGCAGGTGGCCCCGCCACCTCATCTTCGCATTCTTTCATTACGGGTAGGGGTGTCATCTCAAGCCTGGGGAACCTATTAGCCCGTAGCAGGCCGTCTTGCGGTATAAACCGGGTCGCCCCGTCTACTGCACACAGCAGGGTGGTTAGGCAAGAACATGCTGCTGGTCACTCTCCTCTTAATGTCCTATCGAGTGTAGCTCTCCCTACCCTCCAGATCACCACTCCTGGTAGTTGCTTTACATGCCCTCCAAAAGGCGTAGCTATTCCTAGTAACACTGGGCCGCTAAGTTCCATCTCTTGCCACTTAACTGTAGGCCTCCCTTGTCCCTTACTTAGACCTAGAATGCGAATTAATACAGATGCCTTCAACGTTCGTACTCTAAAAAAGATAGGTCAGCGAGCCGCTCCCTCGCAAGAACGTTAGATTTGTTGAATGTCGGTGTTTGGTATATTTCGGAAATTAGAATCCAGGACAGTAGTCAGTGTATGGAAATAACAGTCCTCACACTGTCTACTGGATGACAGTTATACGCTTTATGCCGCTCCACAGCGGCTGCTACCGGCAGGCTGGTGTAGGTGCAAACTTCAGCATGACGGACGCAGCCGCACTGGTAGATAGGATTCTTCCTGACAGTAGTTATTGTGCCGTCTGCTTGGCACTTTTCACTGAGACCGGTTCTGGATTCTAGAATTTCAACAATTCTTCCACAATATCTGCTTGTGCTCCGGCTGACTGCAGTGAAACCGGCATCAGGGACGCATTTCATTCGGATCAGGCGCTCCCCTTCGATCGACACGTGGTTCTCATATAGAAATTCTGAAGGAAGATCTGAACGTTAAGATAGGTGACCTTACTGACGGCGCATCGTTTGAGTGGTAGTCTTGAGATTGCATCACATCGCCACACAATGGCGGGGGATTGTCCAGTTTGTCCGCTGAACATAAGCTATTTTTGGTCAGTATAATTTTTACACATCGTTTATGTCATTGTCTTATTCAGCGTCCTCCGTCTCGGAAACATGTCTAGTGTCAGGTAGGCTACACAGCTGTTTGTTTATAAATGAGGTGGCTTAATTCAGGAATGTCGGTCTCATTAACGCATATATCTGGCTTCAGATTATGTGATGTCATTCCTTTCTCACTTCTTCTGGGCAACCACCCCACTGACAGCATTCTCTTGCTGTTCAGTATCTGGCTATACCGTCAGAAAAGCATGAGCATGAGACCAGTTTAAAAAGCTGCGCAGGTGGTTTTCAAGCTGAAGATCGTTACAACCGTTATACCTAAGTCGCGTGGGCCGTTGGTGATGCAGTACCATAACATGCGACACGGGGGTACGTGGGTTGAACAGGCTTTTGGTCTCGGTGAAATCCCTCAAGTTGTTAGAAGCCAGATTGAGCATTTCTTTGAGCAGCTTATATGGAAAGTCTAGCAGAGATATTCCTAGGGGGGGTGAAACATCGCCTAGCTATTGACAGCAAGGCTAGACCAATGAGGGAAGTCAAGGAAACGGAAGCCACTTTTGCTCCACTGAGTGCTAGCAAACATTTGAGCAAACCCGTGCCACTGGTTCTAATGTGGCCCCCTTTGGTGAAGCTTTTAACGAGGCAGATGGCATACTCATCTATAACAAGTCCGGAAGGTCAGAGCAATGAGCGGAACGCCTTAAGGGTCAATTAAGCTAGACCCCTGCTTTCACTGTCTTGCCATCACAAATTTGTAGTTTAGTTATCTGGCTGGTAAACTCGCGGTCACGCACTGAGAGAGAGGTTCACATTTGCATTTTGACCGTCAAACGTAACAAAGCCAGCGGTCCAGATGATCTCGTGCGAGCATTTTTCAAAGAAAGTGGAAGGCCCTAGCAAAGCCTTGACTAGGTCGTTTCAAATTGTTTGGAAGACGGGCACCATCCCTCTACGCTGAGGTGCCCCGAAAATAATCCCGTGTTCAAGAAAGGTATCAGGGGCTCTTGCGAAAACCGTGGGGTAATTAGTTTGATCCCAGCCGTTTCTAGGGTCCTGGATTCCATTGTATCTTAACTCACTACAGCCCGGGAGACAAGCATTATGAAAGAACACGCAGGTTTTTGCCCTGGGTGTGGGTATATAGATGACATTTTTATTCCTCTTCAACTTCTGGAGCATCGTCATGTGTACCGCTGGCTGACGGTCGCCGTATTTCTTTACGACAAAGATGCGTTCGATTGGGTGGGTTGATCCACACACTTAGAGTCGCCTGAACGTAAAGGTGTGACGACCATGTGTGCAAATTTGTTGTGGGCTCTTTATTCCCATACATCAGCTCAGATAAAGGTTTCCCATAGTGTCTGACAGTTTCAGCACCAGAAGCGGCGTACGTCAATGCTGTCACTCTCACCAGTTGTTTGTTTCCCCTATAGACGAAACAATGCAGGACTGTATCAAACAGTCACAAGATGCCGGCTTGGACCTTCTGCCAAATGGAGAACCGGTTTTTCTTGGCTACGCCGACGATAATATGTTACTCTTTGACGCTTTCCGAGCTGCAGCCTCGAGATACAAAGGGCTCCGAAAAGATTGTTGTGATCACCTCTAGTGTTAAATAGTGAAGTCTTGGAGATTGGTTATCAATTCGTACACCTTGGAAGCCCTGTCATTGGTAGCGGAATTGTAGGAAAAGAAACAGAAGCGTTTATCCCTACAGTTGGGGCGGTGTTTGCTAGCCGGAGTCACCTATGGCGATAGAGAGGTATCTCTCTGAGGTTGAAGTGTTGCTTATGTGAGGTGACGTTGATGGTCCGGTTACTTAACGGCAAATAAACTTAGCCGCTCGGTGTGAAGGACGTAGACCTTCATCAGGTCTTTGGCCACGGAGGCTTGCGTCCGACTGCTCTTGCCGGGGGGCATCAGTCAGTATGTAACGAGGAGGTTAGGAAGCGGGTGTTTGGCACTGATTGTCGAAAGAGTTCTTTTGTTCGGTCCTCACATTTGTGCAGACTTAGGTTGCCGTGTCATGTATTCAGGATGCCAGCTAGTCGTCTGTCATACCGGGTACACTATGCCGACGCTGCGGCAGGCGAGCTTGAAGTACGAGGTAGACAGATAATTACCAGACGTAGAGAAATGGAGCCGATGAAAAATGAGTTTGCTTCTGTAAACCATGTTCTTCTCCCGGGCTGGTGCGCCTGCGACTAACAGAGCGCTGGGTGAAGACGTTAGGTGAGATGGCGGCTAACCGAGCTCACTGGCTTGGATGAATTTGAATTTTGGATGAGTTATCTGTGAAGAGAATGTAATTGATGATAGGGCGATGGGAGCCGTAGGGTTGTTGTCACCCTAGTTTTATATGTAGTTATTTATCCGGAAGACGTTAATGCATCAGTGTTGAATGATTGAATATGGGGTCGCTTATTTTTTGAAGGTCAAGTCCCTTCTTCTTCCAGCCGTTCGCCCTCGCTCTTCCGGTATGTAGCATATTTTTGGTAGTTGTATGACAGCCAAGCATCAGTGAGGGCCGTTGATGCATTGCTGCCTATGATGTTGAGAATGACGGTGAGCATGTGCCAATGCTTTCTGATTATTCTTTTCGAGACCGTCAGCATCACAAATGTAAGACTCACTGATCAATAATGATTTGCCTGCTCTTTGTATTCTGCTTTTTCGGTAACGACAGCCATGGCTAGCTTCCAAGCTTTCCGTCAGTGGGCCGTTTCGAGAGACCTGTTGTGGGTGTCAGGGATTGGCCCAACCAAAACCTTGGCTAACGACTGTGGTATGGCTGGGCTTGAACCATCCGTCCCCGCTGCCGTAGAAACTTTGAGTTTGCCCGTAAGGATCTTGACATATTTTATCATAGTATACCGTAGCGTTACGTTCATCTCTCTTGGATTACACTAATATCCCGGCTCTTCTTCATCATCAGGATGTAAACTTGCTAAAACTAAACAGGTAATTTGACAACATAACGACAGTCTACTCACTCTGTATTCGACTGAACTTTACTCCAAGGGCTGGTCCAGAGTGCACTCATTCGTGGTAGGATGTGGGGTTGTTGTTGACGTTTCTTGCAGGTCTCTCCGTGTATTGGAGGCAGTAATTACTTCGGACTGATCATGCATTCTTTCTAGCCAAAAGATACGGTAGATCCTTTTTCCGACTATCAGCCTGCCTAAGACTCTCTCTGACACTGTTTTCCAGAAACTGCAGCCTGCACGCTGAGTGATATTACGTAGTTTGAACTGCATGAGTGTTCAGTGCATCTTACCAAAATGTGAAGTGATGTCTTCTGACCTAATTCTTTCACCGACTGCATAGCACCCTCTCAAAATTCGCGCTAACTATGGTATTCTGCCATTGAGTGCTAGTCGTATGCGGTAATTTCTCCGGTTATCCTGGGCAAAAGATTATTTCTCCGCATATTCCATTTTCTCAGCTCAGTACACGATGTAGAAATTAACATCCGCATAATGTGCATTATTAACCCTGATGTGTTTGTTTTAACTGGTCGATAACTGGAAATGACTTGATCCTATGTTACTTTCGAAATTCAGTAGGGCTGTTTTTGTTATGTTCGTTTGTGTGTGACGGTGGTCGTGTGCTAATATGTGGTAGCAAGAATAATACGTATATATACATATACGGTGGTGCAGAAATTATTTGACATGTTGGTAAATAATATCACTTCTATTTTTAAGACGTATTACACTGCAGCTTTCAAAGCAATGTTCGAGAATCGTTAATTTCGCATATTCTCACAGTTACGGGAGTACCTCTAAATTAGACAGCGTTCTAAAGATCAGTTGCTCCACACGACCGACGCAAATAACACGACGTTTTAAGGTTGCTTGCGTGAAATCAGATCGATATTATTTTACCCGCTAATACTTCTATAGATACTTCTATACTTCTATAGATATATCTCAGCCGTTGTTTTTTCTCTCCTCCATTATCGCCCGCCCGACATTTCTGGTTTTTTCTGTGGTATTTCTAATATATATATGTAATTATGTTACGCAAAATCCATGTGACTACGAAACTGAAGCCGGTGGTCAATATGGGTCAATCAAATGCAAATGCGGAGAGTGCTGTCCCAGCACTAATAATTCTTGCATTCCGTGCAGTGCACGCTTACCACCATTTCACCTCCGTAGTTCATTGCATACTCAATATGCAGTCAACCTTTTCGAAATGATTCCGGAACCAAAGTGGAAGTCTAACAGGCGCTTAGCCTTGGTTCCAGCTACCTTGAGGCGTCACTCAGTGGGCACGACAAAATACGGTACTGATTATTGCCGGCAACTAATCACCGAGCCAAATGTAGCCACGCTGCTTGCGATAAAACGACATGAAGCTACTGATTTCGTTAATGGTAGAAACAGGTATGAATCCACCCCGCTTTTAATTACAGCTACGTTCAAAGACATTTACAAATTCTGGGGCTAACCCCTGTGAAGTATTACACTCCTACTCACAAGCACATCCGCCAGATGACACTGTTCCATTGACAACTGGGATGGTTGTGCTGAGTGACCCATGGGTTGGACCTAATAATGTACTAGGGGCCCCCCAAACTTTATTGAGGGTTTACTCTCCCAAGAAGCAAAACAGGCACGAGGCAGCAAGAGCAAATTAAATTTAGCCTTTGCGAGCACGAGCAGCGGCCTCCACGCTAGCATGTAAGGAAGCTGGGTGTGGAAGGTCGGTCAAACAAAGCATCGAAGACATGGAGGAAAAATAATTTAACTGTGATCAAAAATGCTGAAGTCGGAGAGTCTAAACCTCGACGACGGGTTGTGAAGCGAGTAGAAGGACATTCAGGGATGGCCCCTGGGCGAACCGTGATTCTGTGCACCTATGATATTCCTGAACCTTGCTTCAAGTATAGCAGGACAAAAGTGAGAGCCAACAGGTATCACTTGGTAAATCGTTTCAGGCTGGCTGGTGTGTAAATTGGGGGCATATGAAAGCATCAGGGTCAATCAGGCCGGTGATGGTCAGATTTTTAGACCCAATTAATTGTGGGTACCTTCTTGTGAAAGTTGTGGATATAGCAACTGGAACTTACACCTGTTGGACACATCTGAAAAATACAAAGTGCCCCCAGGATAAATGGATGGGAATGTTCTACACGAATGTCTGTGGCGTTGGCGGAAAATGGTTCAAATTGAGTTTTGGAGCCGAAGGATTTAGTCGCACTCTCGGAAACGTGGTTCAAACACAGAGTGAAGATTGACCAGTTATACTTAGCAGGGATGACCACTATAGGCAAAATGGAGCGAATGAGTCCATCCTGCCACCTAATGCTGACAATCAACCCAACCAAAGAAAGAGATTGTTAGCATGGGTATCCATAATCTTAACGTATAACTGTTGCATGGTACCGTATAGGGCGCCATTAGTAGGCAAAGTTCGATCCTGCTGCTTTGTGTTCTAAACTCACTGGCGATTGAGTGATAAAGTGAAGTATCCACAATGGAATATTTTGGAAGGAGTCTCTCAGCTGCCTTCAGAGAACCTTCGGCAGTCACATGTCTACGAAGCACATAGGTTTAATTCACGACACACGGGTCTCGTAGTAACACTGAAGGAGAATAAGATTGGGGTTCCAGAAACGTGTGCTTCTTCACGAACTGAAGTACTGCGTGATGTGGAAGTCAGTTCCAGAACATTAGGCTAGTGTACTAATCGAACTCGTTGGGCTGACAGCGGGTACTGAACTAACTCAGGTCCAATACCGCTAGGTCGGGTTCCGTGAATTCAGTTACGACTCCATTTTCCATCACAAGCCTCTAGAGGGAGCAGTACATAAGCCGAATGGCTAGACGATGTGAAACGGCGTCGCACCGATTACATTTTGTTACTTAGACAGTGTGTGTCGTGGAGGGCTGCACCAATTGGCAGTTGATGGACCAACAGCCATACGGAACACGGGCCACCCACAGTTGAATAAAGTCGACAAACTATGATCAGTGGATCCGGACCACTTGCGTGGTGTAGCCTAAAAGCCGCCGCCTAGAAGCTAGAAATGTCCCAACTTTCATCCCGTAAGTGTGCCATGTTATAGGACACGTCTTTGTAATGGATTAGAAGGTAAGCTTGAATCAATTGCGCTCAATTGAAAATTACAAAAAAACACAACAATTTGGTCTCATAAGTATCATCAAACAGACAAACATGAGCCTGACCTGAAAGTACTTTATTTCAGGGCACCACTCACTTTAACAGTGACGCGATTTGTCCTACGAGAGGAAACGTTAATGCAAAGCAATAACAATAAAGGACTAGGTGGGAGAACTAGAGGCGGTGTGGATGCAGGCACGCCACTGACCGCAGCACGCCACTGACCGCGGCAAGCAGCTACCTGGGATGGCTTTTGTAACCAGCGATTTGAGTGATCACGAGCCAAGCAGTCGACGTCTATCCGCTTCGCTAAATGGAGCACTCACGGTCTTCATATTTGGTGACCATGGTGCTGCCTGACCACTACGCGGTTTCACCCAACTGTTGATGGTCCGGTTGCGTGTCCGGTACGATAAACCCTCGGCTAGCTTGCAAAGTACGTGACCCAACGATCGCTAGCTGTGCGACGCTATTAGTTGACCAGTTGGTCGCACATTTGGAGCGTTCCGGAATATGCGCCGGCGGACGGTCGTGTTGCTCACGCTATCAGTCCATTTGATGAGGGCTTGAGTGTCGGAGACACCGATGGTCAAATACAAGTCTGTTGACATGTTCGTTGTTAACAGGCCATGTTTCCGAACTATGGAGCAAAACAGAACGTGCACAGGCATTATACACCCTTTCTTTCAGCGATAGCCGGACGTCTTTTCGACGTGACGGATGTCGCGGGCTTCGTTATCCTCGCGGAGATCTCATCAGCAATGTTACAGGCTGACGAGATAGTACTAAGTTTGTGTCCACAGTCTCAAGCGGGTTGCTTGCATTAAAGAAGGTAGGAGTGAGAATGTCTTACTCTTGAAGCAGCACTTTACACTCTGAAGGTTTGAAGCGCATTGCATGGAAACCAGCCCGTCCACGCGCCTTGCTTAGCGTGGTCTTTATGTCTTCGGCAGAGGGGCCAAGTGAGTCAGTGTCATCCGCACACTTCACATTGGTTAACCTAGCACCAGGAAGAGGCTGAGCACCAGACTCACCGTATTCCCTGGGCGCACCTTCCAGGATGTTGTCCGTGGCAAAGTTGAACGGGGAGGGGTAGATCGGGTGTTGTTGACGAACGTCACTGGAAGTGGTGAATGCCCGAAGCGGTTGTCCATCAACTCTCGCCCTACTTGAAGACTGAAGAGATTCACACATGTCCGTGGTAATCCCCTGCGAAGAAGACAATTCCAGAGAACTTTACGAGCAACCGAATCGAAAGCGGCCTTTTAGTCTGGGGAGATCACGACAATCGGCTGTCTGTGGGAGCGTCGATGTTCCGTGATTCGACACAGAGCAAGAATGTGGTCAACGCACCCTCTACCGGATCGGGATGTTGCTAACGCTTTGCGTATCTGACTCCCTCTGTGCTTGGTTAGCCGACGTAAATTGAGGTGCGCGATTGGCGTGGACGCAACAGCAGCTGGACTGACCCCTCTGTGGTTGTCACAGAATTCGGACCCCATCTTTGAGAACGGAAGTTATTGTTGATGGGTGTCAATCAGGAGGTAACTCTTCAGTTTCCGCAAATTGTCTGAATGAGTTTTATCACTATGTTCAGGAAGGGAAGGAGAGAAGAGATTTGGTTCGAGCGCCCTATTAAGCTTCAACAACTTAAGCTCTAGATTCACTTGTGTTTTCGGTGGTGGACCGTCCGGAACGCAACAACTGACCATTCCGGTTTCGCTATGTACATGGTCTGGTTGGGTCTGCCAAACTGTTCCTCAGAATGTTCGGCCCACCTGTTAAGTCATTATAATTGGATGGTGGCAAGTGATCCATCTTTTCCACTTATGGTCACATATGGTCTCACATCGACTCGATGGCCAGTACAACTAGAAATCAGGGAAGATAGCTTTCTGGTATTCCTAGATGGAATGGCTCTTCCCATCTCTTCCGACTGTTCGAAGAAATGATGCTCACGATCTTTGCGCGAACGTTCAGTCAGCTTGCGATCAAGTTATCAACGGTCGTCATCATGTTCGGGACCGGGTGGAATCGAGCGACGCTTGTTCATGAGGTTTATCGACGTGACAGAAATCAATTTCCATCACAACTGTCCAGCTCCTTCGAGACAAGCTCCTTCACAGCAAGCTTCCATGGCTGCTCTGATTTGTTCTCACTGTTCGTTATCTCCCCTCACGTGACTTGGACTGGGCATTTTATTCACAAGTGCTCCCGAGTAAGCATTCTTTTTGTTCTCCTCACTCGAATGCCAGTTACGTGTCGTGTATTTCCGAGTGTGTCCTCTGGGTGAATGACAAGACAAGAGGAGCACGCACAACAGCATGGTTCGTGTCCAGGTGGCTGCTTCGGAAATCACTAGTCTTTAACAGAGTGGAGCCACCTTTAACTGGCTGTTATGTGATCGAGTTGTGTCTATGGCTAGGAAGCACAGGAAGGTCTCTGTGCAGCACAATTCCATGACGTGAGTTTAAATGCTATGTTCTGAATATAGATAGGGTTTGATGCGCATAACTGCAGCATTCCTTCCTCAACGTCAGCGCGTTTGTGTGTTGCACGCGGGATGTCAACATCCACCTTTATGTACTCTAGTGGAAGGAACGTAACCGCGCTAGAGGCTGTCTAGAGGAGAGCTTACAAAATGTTCAGTGACTCTCTGCCTTTTATGAAAACCATCTTTCAAACTCAAATTCATTTCTGTTATCCGACGGGGATTTGAAAGGTTGTGTTCTGTCGGAACACAGAATGTAATATTTCTTAGACCACCCAACGAAACCTTTACAATCGTCGGTGGTACGGTGGATTTGAAGACCATGCTTGTAAGGTTTCAATGACATATTATAAGCTTTTGTGCAGACAATGTTTTTTGTATTCCGAGTCTGCTAGATGTGGAATGCACTGCTGACCATGTTGATCCTGGCAACATCAGTTGTTACACTAAAGAAGTAGCCAGACGACTGAATTATTTCAAGTTGGCAGTCGGATACCCATTACCGCATCTCTTGTTGTGATTATCATTTAGTCTTCATTTCTCATCCTTCCGTCTCCACGCAGTCCGCTTTCTTATCATCCCGTTACTGTGCTACACATCTCGCCTGGGTAGTGGTTTGATGTTCGCTAATTCAGCAGCCAGCCCCATCCACATGCTCACAGGTTCAACAGCCTACCCAATCGGAACAGATGGATCGTCGTCTGACTGTCTCACTGAGACCAAGTTCGCTGTAGAAATTAGAGCCTTAGTCATTGTTTCTTGCATGATCATGTTGAACCGCACATATCACGCAATTATCACCCTTTTTGCACCTCGAGAAAGTGGACAAAACGTCATGTGTAATCGTAGGATTTGATGTTGTGCTCTGTTTACGTCAGTTCAAGTGGAGTATTGTAGATGTTCCCTCACCTGAGCCAGTCCATTTTTGCTCTGCCTTGAAAACTTGTATTGCGCGAAGGGTATGTATAGCTATTAAACGCAGCATATCCACTGTACTAAGTTAGGGTCGCGTTACATAACTAGCCTCAGCAATTTTGATGGTTTATACCCAGGTTCAGGACTGAATGCTGAAGGTACATGAATTAAGACGATTCCTCTAATTCACTACAAAGAGAATGTCTTTAGCTAAAATCCAACAGTTGGAAACAGTGCTCTTGGGATTTACAGCAAGAACTCAATAAATTTACGAGTCTGCATCGCGTAACCTCGACTATGACAAGTTGCTTACAAACTGTCTCTGCTAGACTAGGAGCTTCCTCTTTAAGATCCATTAGGCGTGTTTTGTGATGACACATCATGCTGTATGAAATAACCTGGCATAGGGGCTGTCTAGCGTCTTATACGGAAAGTGCAACGGTAGGGAGTAGGTGCCAAAAGTGTCCCATATGCAAATTGAGACACCATTTCGGGGATGAAGCATTGTTTACCATCGGACAGTACCCCTTGAATGACTCGGCTATAGCTAGGGGATCAGCAGAAGGCTTTCAGTCGAACTTTCGGGGACAGCAAGTTGATAGCACGTTCCTTCTCTGTCGGCGCGTGTCCAGAAAAGAACGTTTTTACATAGGGCTCTCAGTAGGCTGTTCTCTGTTATCAGGGAAAATGTGATAACCACAATTTCAATCTTGGTTGTAAGCTGAAACAAACTGGCAAACTCTGAGTGTTGTTATCCGGAAAACAAAACTAGAGAAAGATAATCGGAAGACTCTAACAACTATTGCGAGAATACCCAGACGGGTTGATAGAAAAACAAAAAAATCACAAATTGACAATGGAATTCCATTCTGAGCCTGATTTCAACTTGCTTAAACTGCAGAACACGATCGCGGAATTGGAGCCTGATATTAGAAACCAGCCAAAGCCTACAGCTTTCTAAATCACAACCCTTCTCACTAATAAAACCCGACTCAACCTTGGGAAGGAATAAACTGTGGCCTCAAACCATGCAGCAGAAACCACCTAAGAAACCGTGTTGCAAGTGGCCGTACCTTGAGGAACGCCGTGTGACCCCTAGGGTACTCGTTACCCGTGTTGTTGATATTTGGAAATCCTCACCAGAGGGACCGACTATTCGCCGCTGCTCAACCAATAAACGCAAGCTTACTCAGGGCAAAAAGGGTTTATTGGTAGGGCCTCCATTAACAAAAAATGCGATACCTGCCGCTAATCAACACTGGTCGTTTTCAGTCGATCGTTGTACACCCCTACGGTTGTGCTCCATCCCCATACCCCGGCTAGGGTTAAAGTCAACGGCGGACTGTTTGACAATTGTAACGCCAGAAGAAACATGCGTTGTGGCCGTCCGTTTTCATCATTCTGACTCGGTTCTGCCACAAACGAAGTACCTAAAAACCTAAAGGCATTCGCAGAATGCTGATGTGGGTCTTTCAACCGTTGGACGTCAGAACGTTGGATGTGTTAATGTTTATGAGTCTTGTTCAATGGCTCTCAGGCGGCACTGAAGATGGTAGATGCCAGCTTGTGCTCTGCTAAAAGTGTGCTTTGTAGCTTCTACATGGGAAAATTTTCCCTACGACTTGTGACCGCTTAGGTTCATGGTTAAATGGTGAAGTTAGAATATTTGTTGATTTGTTTGTGAACGTAAGAGACTTCTTGCGCACTGGCAGATGCAGGGAGTCAAACAGAGTTTCTTGTCTTAATTAAGATATCTGTAGCAGGGCACCTGTCTGAAGTTTGAAGGTGGCCTATCTGAAGCGGTTGTGACAGCCATACTGCTTTCCGGTTGCAAAACTTGGCATGAACTAACAACTATTCATGTACCGACACTCGCGTTCTATCGTTGGCATCAGTGAAAACGACAGGTAAGCAACGGACACCTGAAGAGGCCGATGTTTGCTAGTGAGTTAGGCAAGCTTATTCACTCAGTGATTAAGTATTCAGACTTATATATCGGATTGTTTCAAGGGATGCCAACTGAATCATCTACTGCACCGGAAGACTTTCGCGGGTGTTGCGGCTCACTGGCACACTCCTCAGATAGGAAAGCTGATGGGTTGTTACGATAGAATGAAAGCAGCTACCGATGGGATGACTGTTGTTAGCCGGGTTCATCTCCCAGTCTAAAGCTGTTGTGACTCACTGAGTCCGCAGTCGGGAAATTTAGAGTGGCTGTAGGCTGGCTAGGGTGAGCGTTGCGAGTCTTGTTTTTCTGAGTTGTCTATGATGTAGGTACGTATAATAACGGAAGCAGTGAGGTATACAATAGAGTCATTCCACGGGTGCCCTCCTTATCACAATTCCTTTGCCTGGTAGCAAAGCACCGGTCCTGTTTAGGTCTCTGATAGGAAGCAAGTGTTGAGGAACTAAATCTCCCTTTCATTTTGGTTCTCATTGCTACTTCCTCTTAACTGTGGGTGATGTATAAAATTCACCTATCCGCGTAAACCGTCAATGCGCTGTGACCTGTGATGGTAATGACCAGTGAAACTCTCTTGATTCACTGTGAATGACCTTATTATTACTTTCGAGAGGCAGTCGTACATGATCCCCCAAAAGCGCCTGAAACACTTTATCATCCAAATGGGAAGACCAATGTCATCACTCTCATAACAGTTAACTTGTTTTCTGCAGCCGTTTCAAGAGGATGCTTAAGGTTAAGTTAGACAACCGTAAGATTTCCGTAAGGTTCACTGCACCGGGCAGTGCGAATCATGAAGGTGCTTCCAGATTCCACACCAATTAAAACGCACGCAGAATTAGTGCGAATGATGCGGAAATCCCACGGCCAAAATCAGTTCGTAGTTTACTGATGTCACTTGTATTCTTAAGTTGCAAATCTTCAGCAACGCAGTAGATGTACCTGGAAGCGGTGTTTGCAGGGTAACTGGGCCACTGAAGAAACAGTATTTAACCGACAACAGATCCTTTGGAATCTCTGAAGAAGTCGGGAAGGACAGACGAATGTCTGACTCTGTTCTGGCTCCTAAAATGCCATTATCCATCGTGAGTACTGTAAGCCTCCAGTTTGTGTGTGAGAGGGCCATGTGGGTCACGGCCGAACGCTATGGTACGATCTAAGAGAACGGCATCCCAAATGAGACCATAAAGCCCGACCTCCGTTGAGCTATCTTGGAGGCGCTCGCTTATTGGTTACATGCGACTCGTTAAGGGGGATGTCAGGTCAGATGGTAAAGAGGAGGCAGCTCACTATGAAACTCTCAGGGATTCACTTCTTGGATGAGCACTTTTTTATCGTGCCTGAGGTGTTTGCAAAGCCGACGTGTTGACTGTTAACGGGAGAATGCCATTTTCTTACGCAGCCGTGGTTTTTCCTCAGTGGAAACTGGTAGGGATGGAATAAAGCACATTGGTAGTATAGAGTTGTGTATCCACACTGCTTAGTTCATCCTTTGGTCATTGCAAGGAGTCTCTCTTCAGGATAATCGCGAAGTGAGCGTACGAATTTATTTTCGCTCACTTAACATGTGGATTCAAGTAAGCCACTTATGTTCGTGCAAGTTCTCAGCAGGAGCGTCTCTTGCGTCAGTTTAGTAAATTCAGTGACCAATCGAATCTGGCAAACGCGCTCGGAGCAGACTTGCGTTTGTAGTGGCCAAAGCACGCCACAATTGTAATTTCGTTAACCTACATTCTTCTCTCGCTCCTATTCCAGAGATCGGCGCAGAGGAAGGATACAGAAATGGCCCAATCGTTCGTCGCCGAATACATCTCCAAACTTCCCTGTTATACGTACTTTCCCCCCGAACCTTCCCATTCCGTATACCCCTTTTGATGTAACATGTGCTTGTAGTAACATCTGGCCGATATATGCTGTCTACTGTGTCATTGTTCTCCCTGTGTTCCGTGGTCGTGTTGTTGTGACGAGCGTGACTTGTGGCCGTTGTTCCGTGTGTTTGCTGTTTGAGTGTCCCTTCTTTGAAGGTTCCTCTCTATACTTTAGCTCACGATCAGTCGACTGTGAACTTGTATCTGCTCTGTGCACTACAGAAATGGCGACCGAGATGGGATCCCCGACTAAAACAGACGATTTTGAACCTCCTATCATCCAATTCAAAGAGGGTTACCGGCTACCATTCGTTGACTGTTACAGACCGGCTATTAAACCCCCTCCATCCTCCGACTCAGACACTAATCTCCCGCTCTGGCGGCAAAAGTGGATTTATACCTCGCAAACATACCGACTGATCTCCAACTGCCACAACCGGAGCAATTTGGAAAAAGCTGGATGAATTATACCTTGTCCCCGACGATCGTGCGGAATCACGAACAACGTTCTGGAATCGAAAGCAGCTACTCGGAGAGAGTGTGGAGGGCTATGCCAACCAGCTGAGAGCGTTAGTTGCACGGGCATTTCCGGACGCCCCGAAGAACACAAAGAATTTGCTGGTGTTCGAGAGATTCCTCTAAGGTATCGGAGACCTTGCAACTCGACGGCGCTTCATTCAGGAGTCGCCTGCAGATTTGTCGTGCGCAATCCGTCTGGCCCGGTCATACGCGAAAACAGCTGAGTTAGTCCCAGAACAAGACGGGAATTGCATGGCAGTGAAACATCAGACCACGCCGATCTCATTTGGGGACCGTTCACGCGTACATCACTGGGACTCACCACAACGGAACCGCGGCGTCCAACGTTCATCAGGGACTCACCAACGTGCAATTGGTACTGGTTTGCCGTTTGATTGCCAAAGCGTGAGACCTCCATAGGGGCGGCAGCCTCAGAAAGGACACCAACGCAACTGCACGGAACAAATAAACGGTGAGTGTCCCAATGCCTGTGGTCTTTATATTCCGTCTGTGAACGCATGTAGAATTGAACCTACGCCGCGTTTGAAGTCGGGTTTAGTGAGCGCATTACTGAATACGGGTGCCTCTTGCAGCCTGTTGCGCCCATAGTTTACTCAGGAGTTCGATCGTCGTCGGGACAACCGGAGACTTAAAGCGGCGAAAGGCACTGCACTCAGATCGTCGGGTGTGACACGAGTACCAGTTGCCATTGATGGGTTCTCGGTGGTTAATGATTTTGTTGTTTCAGAAGAAATACCCTGGGAATCGATCATTGGGTGTGATTTTTTGAAACGATTCAATTGCACTATCGATTTTAATAGACAGTTGTTCAGGTGCGGTAGTAGTGAACTGCCCTTGTCCGTTGAAACTCAAAATGAAACCGACTGGGAGGTAAGATTAGTTAACGTATTACCGGGGGATCTGGATCTCCAGATCGATAATTTACTATCAGTGTCGAAGCAAGCAACCACAGCGAACCGCCATTCTCAGCTTTACCCGGTAATTAGCAACCGCGCGGCAGCTTTCGCCTGTGAGGAAACGACCCTCGGGGGGATTAAAGTACTCGATCACCGAATTCACACCGGATCCACGTTACCAACCAGACAGCATCCACGACGAGTTCCAGTGCAGTACCGCGAAACGCTCGAGAATATTGTTGAATAAATGTTGAAAGATAATGTTATAAGACCATCCAAGTCCCCATGGGCATCGCCAGTCGTACTGGTGAAGAAAAAGGATGGATCCTTGAGACTATGTGTCGACTACCGACGGTTAAATAGTGTGACACAAAAGGATTCCTTCCCGCGCCCACGTATAGATGACACGCTGGAGACACTTAGCGGGTCAAAGTGGTTCACAACGCTGGATTTGGCCTCTGGATACTGGCAGGTTGAGGTCAACCCTAGCGATAGACAGAAGACAGCAATTACCTTCCCAACCGGATTGTGTGAGCTCGAGACGATGCCATTTGGATTGACCAACGCCCCCGCTACTTTCCAACGACTCATGTACATGATGTTGAAGGAAATTATTTCGAATAAATGTCTTGTGTACTTCGATGACGTGATCGTCAATGGACGAACGTTGTAAGAGCACTCGGATAATTTAGACTCTGTGCTTGACTGTCTCATACATGCAGGATTAAAGTTAAAACCGGGGAAGTGCCATTTGGTAAAGCCTGATGTTAACTTTCTCGGACATGTTATAAGCGCTTCAGGTATACGCAGCGACCCTACGAAGATACGTGACGTTCAGGAGTGGCCGGTACCTATATCAACGGAGGAATTGAGGAAGTTTCTGGGGTTAGCATCCTACTGCCGTCGGTTCGTTTGTCGGTTCGCCGAAGTTGCGTCACCGTTGTATAAGCTTACTGAAAAAGGCCGAAAGTTCGAGTGGACAGTTGAATGTCAAACAGCGTTTGAGCGTTTTCGTCAGGCTCTAGTGTCCGCACCCATCCTAGCCCTCCCGGATATGTCGACAACGGCGAGCCCATTTATTCTTGATACTGACGCAAGCGATACTGGCGTCGGTGCTGTGTTGTCGCAGCCTGGACAAGACGGATTGGAACACGTGATAGGTTATGCTAGCAGGAACCTTAACAGGCACGAAAGAAATTATTGTACAACAAGGAAAGAGATGTTAGCATTAGTGACGTATGTGAAATATTTCCGTCATTTTTTATTGGGCAAGCGATTTGTGGTGCGGACAGACCATCAAGCCCTAACGTGGCTGAAAGAAATTCGCGAGCCCGGAGGCCAGGTGGCACGCTGGCAAGAGCAGCTACAAGCCTTCGACTTTGAATGCCAGCACCGCCTAGGACGACAGCATACTGATGCCGACGCATTGTCGCGTCGACCCGCTAGATCTCATGGGGATTGCCCATCTTGTCAGGAACCCCACGTACTGGCCGTCACTCTGAAAGTCCCTACGTCGGACAAGTGGGCGGGAGCTCAAAGAGACGACCCAGAAACGAAGCTCATTTACAGCCGTCTATGCAATCACGGGGTAAAACCTACGAAGGCAGAGATGGAAGCCACGGGCTGGGAAGCGCACTTTTTGTGGGCGGCTTAGCCGAGGTTACGACTATTGGACAGGGTGTTGTGCTACCAATTCAACGATAATTATGACTGCAGGATTGTGGTCCCTCAGTCGGAAGTACGGGATCTATTGTTGCGCGTGCATACCGAATTGGGACATGTCGGTCAGAGAAAGATGGATGAAGCTATCAGCCAACGATTTTGGTGGCCACACCAGAGACGTGACATTGGTAATTTCTGTAACGCCTGTTCGGAATGTGTGTATGAAATCTCCACAAATACCTCAACGGGCACATCTGCAGTCAATGGTCACTGGGTACCCCAATAGGATCGTTGGGGTCGATGTTATTAGACCATTACCGGAAACCCCCCGCAAAAACCGCTATATTTTGGTTACGGTTGACCACTTCACCAGATGGTGCGAAGCGATTCCAATTCCTGCTGCAGATTCAACCACAACTGCGAGGACCATTCTTGAGTATTGTATAGCACGGTGGGAAGCGCCAGAACAGCTGCATTCTGATCGAGGTTTCAACTTCAAATGTTTGCTTCTGAGGGAATTGTGCCAACTCCTAGGCATCCAGAACTCACGGACTACTGCGTATCATCCACAGGGTAATGGAAAAGTGGAACGCACCAATCGATCTATCAAAGGTCTGTTGAAGGCGTTCACGGACAGGACATGTACGCGAGACTGGGATGTTAAGCTTC
>QNGE01006698.1:0-26198 GCA_008508345.1 Paragonimus westermani
CTGTGTATTGGATTGCTGAATATGTCTACTGATTTCGAGTGATTTGTGCTTGCCAGAACATCAGATGGGTCATAAATTAATAACCGAGGAGTAAAAGCTCTGCACAAACCACTTTGGATACATATACTCGGTTGGTAGAGTAGGAAGGATGTGACTGTCGGTCTTGACAACAATAACATTTTCACACCTTTAGAGTGCATGTCGTAAACTGTACGGCGGACTCCGAATATTCTTTGTCTTTTCTTGAAGGTCAGTGTTTGTGGGCTACAAACAACTTCCACTAGAAAGGAATTTTGTTGAACCGTTGTGAAACCACTTTTGAAAGTACCCCTGTATGCATTCACCTAACCGCTTTATCGTTCCCCTGTTATACCCTCTAACTATGACAACGCAATTCCAAGAACTTCTGGAATGTCCACTTTTAACACTTCTACCGTGAATGTGATCTCGTCAGACGAACGTTGAGCTACGCTAGTAAAACCAACGACGCCGAATATCATAACAAAATCAAGTCGCCAGTGACCTGTTACTATCAGTTTAAACAATGTGATCACGTGAAGAAACAAACTTTGATTTGTTTGCGTTTAGAAGGATCGGCATGCTCGAAAAAGGAAAGCACAAACAAGGAAGAGTCGAGGAAGTGCCACCGATTGATCCGATATGCGACAAAATACCAAGCCTTGCGGCAGACCGACTACGTGATGATAGCGTCGCGGACGTCCATACGAAAGCCGTATTCCCAAAGGCACAAAATAGGGCGATTGACAGACAGCAGCGGGTGAGTTGACACTGGTTGAAATCAATTACTGAGAGACGCAAACAGGAGAAACGGTACTTTTGGATACAGGTTGTGAGAATGACGACAGGCGCTTTGTCACACAAGGTCACGGAAACGAGAGAGTTGAGTTCAATCGGAGGAGAATTTGACTTCCAAAAACGTTCTACAACGAACGTCCCTGTTGTCTATCAGAAGTACACATACGTTTTGCTCTAATGAAAAAAACAGATTAGGTCACTCCAATGGTTCATAAGAATAAAGTTTTGAAACCTTAGTATCGGTTGGTGAATACTATTGCACTGTTAAATGTCTTTTGAACTAAATCGCACAGTGACAAAGTAACATGTTATGACGAAGACTGGTGCATACAAGATCGACATCAATTGCTAGGGTCCAGTTGGCGTCGTCATTGTACCGATTTGTACCTATGTGTTATTGCTAATCTGCTTTCTTCAGACAAATCTAGTTTATGAATACTAGTTTTTTGCGATTTTGAACAGTGTCCCTAATCTGAGAAGCCCTTTGCAGGTTAAGAACGAACGTATTCCGCACTGCTGTGTTGGTTCAGACAATTAGCACAAATCAGTGGTATACTGAATTCTGAACTAGGACACAACAGGTTGTCTGAAGAAAACCTGAAACATCAGCAAATTCCTGAAGCTTCTGATAAGTGAAGTGTTTATTTCATCCACCCTGACAGTGTTCTGTTATTTTGAAGCAGTGGCTCCAAACAGTTTCCGGTGGCGACCAGCATTTTCTACAGAATTCCTCTACATGACCTAACATATTTACTGCCTAAGAAATTTGGGTTCATCTTTCTATCAAGAGCATAACAACCCTGCAGACATTTCGACTGAACGTTTAATGACTACTCTCCATGCAGTATTTACTGTGGGCTTTTAAATCCCCGGTTCACTTTAGTGACCAAGGTGGCAGGTCAATTACCGGGGAACTGATAACATTCTAGTCCTCAGAGCTAAGTGATTAGAATTGGCCATGAGAATGTGTAAGCATAATTAATATGAATAAGCGCAGTGGCGTTGACCAGATGTTTAAGTGAAGATGACGGCCTTATTAATTTCAAAAGTTGCTGTACACAACTAAACAGAATTACAAGGTACGGGAGCAGAATTTCGTTAAACAGGTCTTGCGGGTCAGTACAACAACATGCAGACTGCCTATCACCATCAGCAAATCAAAGACGATAAATTGTGACTACACAAATGGTTGTGAGTGGTATCAAGATCTGCTATGAGTCAGCAAGAAAGTGCAATACAACACATTTATTTTAATTCGAAACTCTATCCCAAACAGGACGGGAACAGAAATGTTGAATGAAATAGGACCAACTCATCATCTCTTAGACTATTGATCACACTTACATGTAACAAGTTGAATCGTGAGTTTAGGCTAAAACGGCAGAATAATTTTTCCGCAAACGACTGAGCAGGGTTCGACCGACACCAAATATTGCAAATGTGCAAGTTTTGCATGCTGCAAAGTCAACGCTGACATAATCTTGAGCTTGAAGCACACATTTTTCTTATGTAAATACTGACTATGCTCAATGCATACTAGAAGATTACGTTTCAGAATCTTTGAAACAAACTGTTGTGGTTTTTCCGATCCAGCTTGTCAACCATCTGGACAAGCCTAACATCTTTTGAACGAACTCAACCACCTTTACGTGGACTCGGAAGCGTTTAAATAAATACCAGCCCCTCTACATTGTGACTTCGTCAACAGTTCAATGGATGTAATTCAGGCTTAGCCCACGTGTGTACCGTCAATAGCGATCAGGATCTTATTGTGCAAAACACTACCGGGCATTCGCTTACCGCTGAGTTATGGAATCATGACGAGAATCCAGGAAACTCACAGTTGGATTTATTTACCTGTCCTTGTGTGTTAACTACAAAGTGAGAACGCGAGGTGCTTTCAGACTAACGACTTCCACCGACCGGTATGCAACGAAAAGCGATAATCGCCGTCAGAAAAGCTCAAGTCTAACTAGAATCTGTTGGTTTTCTAGTGATGACTGAACCATACAATCCGATTTGCAAGTTCTGCCATACTGATTGTGGGGTGTGTTGTCAAATTTCAAAACCGAGCCACAAACAATATCACCCCTATTGTACGGCTGAAATACTGTGTCCAACGAATTAAAGCCTCACATAACAGTGTCTACTTTCACCGTATCGTTATGGATTCGCGCCATTATATTTGGAGTCATTAAGCTCCAGGCACCTTTCATCAACCTTTCGGAACACTAGTTTGTTGGGATTCGAGGTGGACTTGGACCATGGATAACCAACATTTTTCCATGTCTCTATGCAAAGTCGGAGTAGGATCGATCAAGTGAGTGGTTGGTTTTCTAACCGAAGTTGTCTAAAACAAACCGAAACAGTTCGTTGACAACTCCACAATACTGAAAAATGTTATTCGTTTATTAATGCTCTCGTGGTATGATTATTGGCAGGTGACGTTCGTTAATCCGTATGTATTAACGTGCGACATTCTGTTAATGAACTATTCCTCAGTACATGCTTAGCTGGTGGGGTCACACATTTTGGGACAGTTCGAACCAAATATTTTGTCATCCAGTAGACTAGTATGATCATGTGGCCACTAATCTGATGAACTTTGGCTTTGGATATCATAGAGCAAAAGGATTGACCCGAATACAATTGTAAAATCATCCACATACTTCATCGTTCATCTCAGACTACACTTGTAACTCTGAGTGTTTTTATGCATCCGAACGTTTCCAAACATCGTGGTTGACTCACATGTATTCATTCCCGTTTAATTTCAGATATGTAACGATAACTTCGGTGTTCGAGTGACATTCGTCTTTTAACCTCACCAATGTGTATCAGCTGTACATTAGAGGCACCGGCAACCAGCCAAAAGAACAATGGTTCATCCCGTCAGTTAATGACATGATTAAGCGTGTAGGCTATTTGACGCCGTGGATGTTATACGCGACCCGCTACTATTCAGTTCCCGTCATAACCGACATGTTGAGACTCGAAGAGATTAATGCAACATTGCTGGGCTTACAGAGGTAGGTTCACCTGTTGGATAAACGTACTGAACCGGTTACCTAAATTGATGGAATACGCGTAATAAATAGTGGTATGAATCCATGTTTTATTAGACAGTATATTTTGTAGTACTGATGTGGACAACAGTTTTCAGAAGAACTAGGATCTCAGACATTTTTTTCCTTTATGACAAAAGGCTAACTTCTTTCACTCATCTTCTGTAGCCGCGCAAACCGAAGTAAATGGACCCTCGCCGAAAAGACCGCCTACGCTGAATCACGTCAACATTCTCTTTTTAAGCCGACAAACTTTTTCGATCACAGTGCCGCCTGTTCAAAAGCGCATCTCCCCAATCTTGTAGAACCAAATTCGCATACAAAATTCTCGGTTATACTGTCGGAATTTGGGTTGAAAGGCCTACATAGTGTACAACCCATTAGGTGTCTCAAGGGAGTTCAGTAAAAAAATACGATTGAAACACACCTGTAAAACCCGATTTCCTATGGCGTTATCAAACCTGTAGAGTTTTTAACAGTACTAGACACAGTGGCTTTAAACAGTCAGTTCCTACGAGGTGAATGAGTAGCGTTTTGAACTTAATCAGAGTGACTACACACTTGTACAATTGCAGATAAGGAGCGATTACAATTTCACAGTGAATAGCGCATTGTGGTGTTATTATGGTGGCTTTGGTAGTCATTGTTTTCCACATAATTCTGCTTGCAATCACCACTATTCATCTCCATCTTTTTCCAGCTCGATCAACATGCTGAAGGGGAGGATGAATTGGTCTCCGATTACCGAGTCTGTATGGTAGGCGGTCACAGTTTTCAGTCGAGTCTGATGGTCTGGTGAAATATATGGTCTGCACTGCTATCCACATGCTGTCTATAATTTGGCCAATGTGTTCATACGGTAAACGTGACCCCACTGTTGCTCCTAAAGATTTTCCCGGTGTGTCATCAATAACCAGCTGGTTCGAACGTCCATGATTGAACATACTGATGGGCGTGAACACTTTCACTCTGCTGTATCTCTCTATTTCAACCTAGGTTATTGGCAGTAGATGATTTCAGAATGAAACACTACCGCTGCAACAGTTGACGATGTGCTTTGTAAATACCAGGTGATTATTTCAAAGGTTACTCGATCGTAGTTCCCTCATAGATTGATCCACAACCTCCCTGTATGATTAGAATGACCAGTTTACCAACATATGGCGTGTTGTGAGAAACGTCCGATGCGGACTTCGGCTCGTCTGGGTCTTGCGATGTCCCAAGAACTTGGTTTCATTTAAGAGTTCCGTTCCTGAGGGCGGAGAAAATCCCAACAGGCCACTGAGCACAGTGTGTGCCTCAATGTTTAGNACGATTGATTGTCATGCACTGGATAAGGTGACAACAAACCTCGCGTACACTATGGATGCCGAAACTCTCACAGTACAAATTGCTGCGAAGGGGATGGATATCCCTCCCTCCAAAAATGTGCAACAAAAGTGATTGGCTGCAAGAAACTTCACATTGCTCGGTGTATTTATCTGATTCGTGTGGATAATCCCAACAGATCACCCTGTTGTCTGTTCAACACAACCGTGAACATTGTATCCATTCGGAAGTGCGACACCCCCTTCTTCTCATTTGCTTTGCGTACGCCTACTAGAATGTAAGGTGAGAGTGTTTTCAGTAATCAGCTGTTTACTTACCAAGTCTTCAAAAAAACTTCCATTAAAGAAGGTGCATCTTTTTCCTAATACTCAAAAACGTAGTCTTAAGCATTCAACACTTCACTACTGTGCACACATTATTATGCACAGATTTTAGGATATTCCCGATTGGTCCTAATGATCTCTTTGGTACGTAAGTGGAANTGTGAGAAACGTCCGATGCGGACTTCGGCTCGTCTGGGTCTTGCGATGTCCCAAGAACTTGGTTTCATTCAAGAGTTCCGTTCCTGAGGGCGGAGAAAATCCCAACAGGCCACTGAGCACAGTGTGTGCCCCAATGTTTAGTCAACGGCGCGGGTGGCCAGTGGAACTGCTACTGGAAGTGCTCGACTTAACGTTTTAAGCGTCATTGCAGGTTGTGGTCGTGTTACCTCGTGCGTACCTCGCTTCCTGCTCAGATGAGATGAAAAAGCTTTCGGAAATTTCTTGTAGTGCAGCTTGTTTCATCGTGACTGAGTGTTGTGTCCGTTACGCATCGCGATCCTTTTTCGGCTTGTTTTGTACTTCCAGACAAGTGGTCTTACAAATCGAGTCATCATCGCGTTATGGAATGAAGTGTTCCGGCGAGCGTCAAGAAGTTCAATTGGTCGCACAGAAACTTAGCAGTAGGCATTTAAGCAAACCACTGAAGCGCATGGCGAATTGAGTACATATCACTGCTCCAGGGTGTCTTACAATCCTTTAAGTAGCCACGCCGTTGCTGATTGTGGAGGTCACCAGGTGGCGCATTAACGTCTAGGACGCTGAAAATTAGCACTAACCAGAAACATATCGTCATCAACACAAAACTAAAAGGAACGTCCGCCATTGTCGGTTCGACGACTACCTCAGGTGTGCCAACCACTTGATCGACGCCCAGGCGCGTAGGATGCCTGCTTGAGGTTTCGAACCTTTCAATAAAACAATGTCCGTGTGCCGCACAGTGTGCAAAAGGTTCGTGAGCTGGGGATAAAATTCATATTGGACTTCGCCTGATTGCAGTCTGTAGGAGCGTGCAACCGCCTAAAGAGCAGATAACGTGGCGCATGTTGATGCTTTGACCCTGCGTGTGATTCTGACAACGCGAAGACGGTTGTTGAATATCCAGTCAAGTGGCGTCTTTTCTGTCTATGTGCACTTAGGGAGATCCCAACACCTGTTTGACCATTGGCTTCTGCTGTGAGATCTCCGTACAAGCACAAACTGTGTGCGCAATCCGAAGAAGCCTACGGAAACTGAATGTGTAGAATTGCGCTGTTATCCTGACACCACCTTTCAACGCATGCGTCGGTAATAAGGGTCTCTGCTGTTGTGCAAATGTTGCTTGTCGGTCTGCCTCTATAAGCGCTACAATATGATTAATTGGCATCCTTGGAGCAGAAGTGTGTCAGAGGGGTTGCCTGTTCGCAACCTGCAGTTTTTGATCATCTTTCTTGCGCCATTTAGCTAACGATCACGCGAGCAATGCGGCCGCTGTGCAGCGCGTATTTCGGAACGCTCGGGATACGCGACCTACTGATAAGCTCATCACGATGCACAATCTGCGATGTTTGGGTGATGTATTCTGCACACCAACTTACCGTTTTCTGCGTCAGGCGTTATATACTGACTACATAGCTCTCAAATAGTAGCCTATTAACGAAATGTGCAGGCCCAAAACTTTCCATTGGCTAATTTGAGTAGGTGTCACCAGCCCGGTTGGGGTCTTCGTGTTCAGTCAAATCTCTCGTTGAAAACTACCCGAGGTACCACATTCACTAGCGTACTTGCAGTCGTATCACTTCTTTTTTGTTTTACTTTCGATTGTCTTGTCAATTTTTATCCCTTTTCACCGCACATTTCTCGGTTATTCCATGTTACTGTTGTGGTGAGGGTCTGCTCGTGTCAGAATACCCCCTTATCTGACTTATGCTCGTTGTAAATGAATGTTTTGTTTTAATCCCCGTCGCGAGCAGCGTTTCAGTCAAGTCTCTGGTGTATATTTGGAAGTCACCTATGAGAATTATCGGGTAGGGATTCATTTTCAGAAGCGAGAGGAGAAGCGATGCAATGGAGTGCGAAATCGGATGTGAAATACCCGCCTGCAGTTCGTCTAAGGGATGCCAATGATAGCGTACGACTTTTTGCAGTACGAAACGGTGACCATGCTTTTATTAAGGTGGACATGCCTGACGCTTTTCTTCAACTTAAGGTTTACGTTACTCGCAGCTTTCAGCTATCAACGCTTTTTGTAGTTTGTTCTGCTACGGTCGTCCTTCATGCTTTGTTAAGACAGCCCGGGCAACTTTTCAACAGGTGACTGCACAGTGTCAGCTGTCGTTTCAGGTGTCACGTCTACCCTAATTGATATATTGGTGATTGGTAAAACTGGATGGACTAGTCGACAGACTGGATTGTGTATCACAGAAAATAATGCTAGGTGATTTTGTTGCCGGCTGTTGTGATTATTTATTGGCATTATGCTCTTTTGTTGTAGTTCGTTGTTTGTCTTGTGATAAGTTGACTTGTTGGAACCTGTGGTCGTTTGGGTTCGGGTACTAAACGGTCTCGCAGTTTTCTTCACACTATGCAACTTTATCTGTTCTCTACTCCTTTTGTTCCACATTCCAACCCGTACTGGTGAATCGCCATATTCGTCCACTAGAGACGGTGATGTTTTTGTTGACGAACGATTTTTTAAATACTCTACAATTAATGATAAGCAGATTGGAAATAACACAACGTTACGAGCAAGTTGTAATACTCTACGTTGTAATCGAAATCGATTACAACACTCCTAAGGAAGGCCACCCGAGGTGGTTGAAACGTAGAGTATTACAACTTGCTCGTAACGTTGTGTTATTCCCAATCTGTTTATCAATAACATGTTAAACACGACGCCCAAACTATTCAACTTCATTCGTACTACATTTTGTGCGGATATCTTACTCTACAATTAACGTTATTCGAGTACTTGCGGGTCTCCTAATTTAAGCCTGACCTTCGCTTAAAGGTAGCCTGTGGAATTTTGTCTGGGCTTATCACCTCTAACCAAGGCTCACCTTCAATTGGGTGAGAAATATTCACCCGCTGTGGAGCGGCAGCAATCCTGTACGATGCCTTCAATCTCACTAGTGGTTATTTGAGATAATTTTCGACAAGCTCCACCCGGCATTCAGTTTGGTTTTTCAGTCGGCGCACAGTCTCATCGTTTACTCCACAATCGGTCATGTGGGCCTGTTTTTTACTTCAAAGAATTCAGGTGGGTTTTGCCATATTCGTCCAGTCTTTACATACAGCGGATTATTCTGCCTACATTTGGAACCGTGACTACCGATTTTCTTGAAATTGCTTAGTAAAGGCTTTGTGGACTGAGTATTCCAGCAGAATTCAGGAAGCTGATGTGAACGTTTGGTGGTACAATGGTTAACAACCGGAATGTCGACATTCGCAGAAAACGGTAACGTTACTGTGCATCGCCATCCAAATCTGTGTCTTAGGAACTCCCACTTCTCTGGATGATAATTTACGGCTAATTCGCACAAAAACTGTTGTAGCGTTTCTGGCTCCCAACGAGTCCTTGTTCCTCGTGGGAGTCGAAGCGGGTGCTGCAACCTGATTTATTCTTCTTTATGCAGCGGCTCCAATTTTGGGTGATTACAGCATGGTCCGCGACCAAATGCTTGGAGCCGATTGACATGTGGCTTAGTGTGACGAAAGTTGGCGCTCACTGTGTAAAGGTTATGTTCTGGACAATGCTGCTCTCTGTTCACCAATTTGTTTTCATGCTCTACTGTCACTTTTTGGCGCGATTTTTGTAAAATGCCGGGCTTCATCATTTGGGGCCTACTTTGTACTGACCGATGTTCATCATGAAGGGCTGTTGCTACTCGTGGATGAGCACGATTTTGGATTGCGCTGTCGTCGACACCTTCCGATTCGTCATATCGCAATATAACAACGCAATTTTTGGCTAAAGCAACCGGGTTTATTCCAACTTTCAACTTTCAAGATCAGATGGCTTGTTCGCCAACTCTTTGCATGTTAACCTGCCTGACGAACTCTGTTAATGTGACCAGTGTTCAGTAGCTTATAAAGATATTGAGTTCACTACACTATGTCTTGATTAAATCTTGTAAACACAATAACAGGGTTGCCTACAGCACAATCACTGATTTCATGTACAGGCTTCCTACTCGTCAATTTTGAGCCTTACCCATGATTCTATGGTTCGGGTTGCCATTAGTCCTGACAGTAGTCCACGAAGTACAGTGTGTTAAAAAGAAAAGAAAGCAAACAGTAACGCTTCCTGAAAAAGAAGGGGGAACAGTCGACAACCATACAGATAGTCGCTGGATGTTGGCTGCGGCACACTGAAAAATACACGGTTAGGCGGAAGTTCCGTGGACATACGGAGCACATGATCCAACTTACGAAAACCGTACACTTGCCCTATCGGTTATGGGTTGCAACTTTGTACATTCCCCAGGTGCGCGCCGGCAGACTTCCGCGTTGGTCACACAATCGACTTATTTGATACTTTCTAACGGGTGGAAGTAACGGTGGTCGAATATCAGAAGTCCAAAGATTTTGCACACGAATTGGTCGGGTCTGATCCGTAGTGTAAAACTGAGCGCACGCATGCTGTAAATTTTGGCCTTTTCTCGATAACCAAACTTATACTGCTGCAAGTGACGAAAAACTGAATAAAGCAATATCGTCAGTATATGCAATTTCAATAAGTTTATTGCCTGGCGGAGGCTCATGTCCGAGCTTCTTCGAGAAGCTCGTCCACCGCAAAGGTGGAGAGGGAGTTCGGACATCCCTGTTGAACACAACTTGCAATGGACAGCGCCCGAGGAAGCTTCTCACAAATATGCTTTCTGCATTCACAGTGGGTATACAACAATTTTCCCAGGTTGTCCTGCTTCATCAGGGCTTCTCTACAATGAAGACAACTCCAGAGAGCATGCGAATCAGCCGAGCTGAAGACAGTCTAGTTTCAAAAATCCCACCACCGCTGGTCGTGTAATGGAGGGCTAGTGCTCCAGTGCCTGTCGCAGAGTGGAGGTATGCTTGATTTACCTGTCGTTGGTACGTGGATTTATTGTTGAGTAATAGTGAACGTGTGTCGGTGTTGTCGAGTGGTTTGCATATTTAGATGGTTGTGTTAACAGAGGTGACAAGGTGGCGGCTACGGTGGAGATTTGTGTCTCCAAACCCATGACACTCTCCACCAGGCGTCTCTCTCCGAAGCACAAAAAGCACGTTTGATGTAGTAAGATATCCGCACCAAATGTAGTACGAATGAAGTTGAATAGTTTGGGCGTCGTGTTTAACATGTTATTGATATACAGATTGGGAATAACACAAGGTGATTTCGATTACAACACTCCTGAGGAAGGCCACCCGAGGTGGTTGAAACGTAGAGTATTACAACTTGCTCGAAACGTTGTGTTATTCCCAATCTGTATATCACGTTTGATGTACCTTTGGAAGCGACTTTATCCTACTACTGTGGAACGTGACAGCTCAAGGTGAAGTACGCCAATAGCCATTTTGACATTCTGCCATCGATTTCTGCATTTCGTGGTGCATTGGGAGTGACTGACTAATGAGCACTGATGAAGCCAGTAAACGGATGTTGTGCAGTAAGGATCAGCCCAATTCATTTAGGATGATTGTCATACACTAACTAGGTCAGGTGCTTATCTGTCCGCAGACTAAATCATTTACCGCAGGGGATTAGTTACGGTGATTAGTTGGTTGACCACTTATGGTCCTCATGGTTCATTCCATGACTTGAGACGCTAACAGAGATGGCGGCTAAAACGGATGCGGCAGCGCTTACAGTTGCAGTCGTTTGGCTAGTTTGTGTAATCATTATAATGCTGTCGCCAAAGTTGCAAGGCTACTCTCTTGCGCATTCTATCTACATCCTGTTCGAATGTTCGCAAGTTGTAGGCTTTGCCATTTCAAATCCCCATCCTTCGTCTTCTACTTCAAAACTAGGGCTTGTTTCCTTTGTCGTGGTTGTATACCAGTTACTAATCGGCAACTGGCATTACCATGGCTGATTATAGAAGGAAAAAGTAGAAATGCAGAAAAACAGACCGGAGAAATTGACAAGCATTGGGTTTACTTCCACTGTTCCGATGGGAATCCTCAATGTTCATCTTCACAGAGGATTGATTCTAATAATTTCGGTCAGTCGATACCGGTGTGACATTGCATTTCTCTGTATAGAAGCGTTGGAGTGATGTGTACGGTTGGCATAAGACACCTGTTGGTGTCAAATGGTTCCTCTTAATCTGGGATTTGAAAGTACAATTGACCATTAGGTTTTTTAGAGTTTGTGCTTAGCTCTCTGTTCTAAGGACCCTCACACCGTTCGCATGGTTTTGCGTTTTCGCCATGTTTGAACAAAGCATTTAGGGCACGAAAAGTGATAGATGAAAACTCTCGTTGGTACCAAATTTACAGTAATATAGATGGTTTTTTATGGCAAACAGCCAGGGCGATGGGCTGCCAATCGGTGGGTTAGGTTAGATCATTAAGTCTAGGCGGGGAGGTCAGGTTCACGGACAGTTGATCCTGGACACAGCGAGAGCTGACCTAATTGGATTGATTGCGATCGCCTTAACAAACCGCAAAAATCTTGGATGGGAGTGACGTAACAGGATTTTGAATGCACAACCTAGATCGATATCGTGACCAGTGATCAGGACGTGTCTCGCGACAGGAGAAGCTGGCTGTTCATGTGTTTCAGCAATATTGCCACTTTTCTGATGGTTGGGAACAGTGGTGGTGTTGTTCGTAGCTCGGCGAACATGTCAGTACCAAATATTGCCACTCTTCGGTAACACTTCTGCCTCCATTTAGGTAAATATTGCTTCACGTTAGAGACTAAGCATCTTTCGGTTCTGTCTGTGTAACTTCACAGTTGCGTATAAGTTGGACAACACGACGTGAGGTGACATCGATAAGCTGATCTCCTTGGATTGAAGACAGTGGTGGCTCTTGAGTTCGAGTGATTACATGGAGTTCAGCTGCATTGAACCTTTATTCAATTGAATTGCTCACTCGCTGTTTTTTGATGTATGATATAATCACCCTTAAAGGGGGCTTTGCATAGATTCTCTTTGTAGCCACAGTGATCTCCTTTCCAGATAGCACTTTTATCTTGTGTGTGTGTGCCATGTGTTGCAAAGTTGTCATATATCGGCAAGGTATTGTTCACCTCATTTATTTCGTCGTATTTGTTGTTTCCGTCGCTTTTAAAATTAGAAACTCGAAATAACGTTAACAATCGACGCACAGAATTGAATCATCATGAAGATGAGGAACGCAATGATGGAGAGCCACATCTCGTGAACGGGGCAACCCGGAAACCACCTCACGAGAAGTTGGATCGACGCAACGCCGCGACTCGGCCGTCCAACGATGCACATGCCCCAGCTTCGGGCGCAGTTGCCGCGGTGATATGAGCTTGCTAGGCAATCGTCGACCTCCAAATACTGTCGCTTTTCTTCAACATCTCAACCTCTTCCGCATTTATTGTTCTTCACCTGTGGCTAACCCTTCGACCACAACGCTTGTTTGGTTCCCTTATTCAGATTTTCTGGCACTTGCACGCCAATGGCTCCATTGTCAGTGTTGCGGCTGTTTCTTTTTTGCTCATTGTTAGCACGGTCGTCTTTGCCAAAACTTTAGTGCTCATCCGATCTTTCCTCTTTTTTATTTCACTCTTTTCAGTTCTTATCTTTATCTCAGGATTTGCGCTACCCCAGGTCGTTACGGGTGTGCGGATCGTCAGCCTGTGTTCCGTAGATGACGCGAGCGCTTGCGTATTTGAACGTCAGATTTGGCATTGCATCGTTTCTAGTTTGCCTCTGTACAAATTGGCGTTGTTGCCGTTCGTTTGATACATTTTCTCCCCTATGGCTTGATCCCTTCTACTCACTTCAAATGTCTGTTGTTTAGGTGATCGACTGTAAGGCTCACAACTAGACTGTACTACGCCTCACAACTGTTGGACGAATGTTTGATTGGGCTAACTAATCGAGAGGCTTCCGCTATTATGTGATAGCTCGAAGATTGTGTGGAGTTATTTTTTCAAAAGATGGTCGGCACGGGCATTCTTGGTTACTCTTGTGAAGTGCATTGTGGTTGTCATGCTGAATGGTCGCAACCTTGGTTTGCAAGGTGCTACTTATTGCCCGCAATTATTTATTTGCATCGCTGTTCTTTATCTATCGAAAGGGATGATTACTTGAAATGGCCGTAATTTATGGGGGCAAGTCGTGGGTTTCAACGAGCTGGCACTTTCAGGTAGATTTTCAGAAGATGCGGAACTCACTTGAACACTAGTTCAGTCTTTTGGGGGGTTGTTGAAGGTGCTCATTTTAGCGATTTTTGGTGAATAACCCTTTGGCTAGTTTGATTGTGGATTAATCTGTTTGCAGACCGTTCTTGCACGGACACGTGTGCACATACTGGCAATTGATAGCCCAAAATATCCCTAAGACGACGCCCTATGGCATCCAGCTTACAAAACCAAGCCCATGCGTCTATGCTTGCTGTTACTTCGCACCAAACATGCCTGTGCTATACTAAGCGAGCAACCCATCTGTTACAGCTCAGTACATGGTGCAATCGTTTGTGTATGGATGTCTCTCCTAGTATATTTGAAAATTCGCAGAGTTGCTTCATCGTTCATTTCCGTCATCCGGCGTTGTGCTGTTTGCAATCTGGTCGTTTCGTCATCGCTACCTTGTGAGGGACGTCGCGGTTCACAAACATTCCAGGTAGTGACAACTGCACTGCCAAAATTGATTTTTAACACCATTGATTCGCGTATCGAAGTTACGCATGCGTTCGTTGCGTGGCGCAAGCGCGCAGTTGCATCCTGTTGGCAAGAGATCATGGCGATTCCTGGTTTGTTTAAACACTACAGCAGTGAACATGTGTGATCCGGCTTATCGATCGGTCGTGTAGTCTGCACAACCGTGCCAGTTTAGAGGCAAGCCAGCACTTATACTTGCATTCGATAGTTACAAGGTCGTGGCGGTGAGTTAATACGGATCCTCACGCAATCTGATCATCCTTCTGGATAGACTAAGTAGTTCGTTATGGCATACCGTTCCACCGCGCTTCGTGCGTGTCGATTGGAGAACTCGCTTTACTTTTGTGGGATCCGCTTGCGGTGAGCTGTCCGGGTTTGTAAATCCCAAATTCATATGGTCACTCACGAAAATGTGTCCCTGAACGAATTGAAGAATGAAGACAGTCGTAATGTTGACACCTTGTGGGCGCGAACTTCCAAACTGAAGGAGTGTCTATTCTGTACCACCAACATCATCCCCGAACAGCTTCAGACAAGATTGGAAACGTGGACCGACGCACTACTTTTGACAAACTGTAAAAGCAGAACGATCCATGGATGTGCATCACGCCTGTCTGTTATGTTTCGCAGGCACCAGAGGTAATCAGGCCGTCGCTTTCTGCATCAGTTGGTTGAAATCAGGTTTACATCGCGAATGATCATAATCAAACAGTCGAGACGAAACATCCGGCAGTAATTCAAAATAATTCAGAAATGCTCTTTGGTCGGTGGTTCGCAAAGTGGTTCTGGCCGTCGGTCTGTTAGCAGTCCAACCTTAACGTACTTACCACATTTTCCCAAAGGTGATGCCAATACTACCCGTTTGGCATACATTACGTTAGCACTAAAACTCAGCACATGAGCCATGTAACGTTCGATGTAATTTAATATGATGCCCTGTGAGAGTACAGGGATAGGTAGGGTGGGTGAACGCGCTGCAATGACGTCCACCGGCTGGATGCCACTTATCTGTCTTCAAACTTCATATTTAGGAGTTCCATTGGCGACTTCGTATACTGTGAGAAGCGCAACCGAAAAGCATTCGTCTAGAAACAAGCGTAATGCTACAGTACGCTTCTACTTCTATCCTACAATGTCGAAGCACTTTCATGTTCGGTGACGTACTTGTCCAGCACGGATGTCAGTTCCGGCTGTCCGTTTTTCTCACCTTGTGTGGCATTAGTACGTCACACAAGTCCTACTTGCAAAGTGCGTCAACCTGTAGTCTCGTTTTGATAAGGGTTTCAGCCTTTCCGGGTACACTCACGTCAGACAGGCCGAAGGACGTAAATCGGAGAGGTTACACGGCGTGCTGCCAACTATGGGCATACATAGATGGTGAACAACAGTCACGTATGTAACTTTGAGTTTGAGATGCTACCGTCTTCTGAGTAAGAATAAGGTTTGTGGTGATTGGCCTTCATCACCATCAGTCTGCGATCCAAAAGTAATCACTGTGGTTCTGATTTCTTTCGGGACTTTAAGGTGCATTTTATAAAAAAATCAATCTACCCATCGGGGGTGATAACAGGCTTGTACTATGGTATGTTGAATTCTCAAGGCCATGCTGAAAACAGTATGCTAATTGGCCTATCCGTTGTTATTAGTATGTTTTGCGTAGTCCTGTCTGCGTGTTGGTCGGAGAAAACTTTTGAACGGTTTGCAGACATGAGGAAAAGGTGAGTGCATACGAGTGACGAAAACAAATGTTTGCGTACATTCATATCAAACATTGAACCAAACTGAAGCCACGGTCCCTCAGATATGCACATACAATGACCTATATGTGTGGGTAACGTGGGTGGCTAAGAGATTTATGGTGAAGACTGTCTTTCACGTATGGTACGGATAAACTTGAGTTTAAATGCTACGTCAAGCATGGTCGATTTCTCTGCCTTAGTTGGCCAAGCTTTACGATCCGCGAGATGCGGTTACACTTGACCGCTTGTCCGATGGCTGACGCGTCCTCAAAGTTGCCTTCAGTGTGAGGCTGACAGTTTCGACCAGGTGGTTTGGTTACCAAAATGAGTAGATCGGTATATTTGACACTGCTGTCAATATACCGTTAAGAATGTTATCAGTTTTGGATTTCACGATGTGGTGAGTGATGCGTTGGTCAACTGAATCCATCTAAATCGGCATGGACGGTTTGACATTCGATGTTTGGTTGGGTAACACAGAATGCAGAGCCTGACTGGACAAGTGGAGGTTTACATAGGGAAGAGTGATTACGTTCGTTGACTGAAACTGCGTCATTTTTACTCATATGACCAACACAGCCAGTAGATATCTTGCTTGGTTTCATCCATCACAAGCGAGCTCTGCGAGTGTACTGAATACTGAGTATTACTCATAAGCAGATGTGCCTGAGTGTTTGCTTGTGATAGTTCGGTAGTGCCCAATGCCGCAGTGGCTTCACGGAAACCTAACCAAAGTTGAAGTTCTAGTCGGGGCGAGGATATGCACCGCTGTCGAACTTTGGGAATAACGGGACTCGAGTTCAGAGCTTTTATCACAGTAGGCCGGCTGAATCACTCATGAGACTACGGAAACTGCGACCAAATGTGGACGATTTTCGACTTATACGATGGATAGTTAAAAAAGGGTCGAACGAGCCAATCACTCGAACTGTGCGCACTAGGTTAAATCATTATATCTTATCACCTTAACCTCAATATATGCGCGTACTGACATCATACACCAATTCAAAGTAAAACTACAGAACGTCAGCTGATGTCGACATATGTTCGAGTTGCTTCTGATGGGAACATCACCGACAAACATGCAAGGTAACAGACTGGGAATACTGCTAACAGACAGCTAACTGGCTATCTTCAGACCTCATAAATCGTTCAACAGATCAGTAGATGTCTTCAGTCGTTTGTGATTTTATACGGAACCACCAGCCTAAATTTCTTCGTATTCATTGAGGCTAAGTTGATTAGACATCACCGTCCGTTATTGTACGTGCAACAGTTGTTTCCCCCAGACCATTTGCTTGCATTAGAGTCGACCAATTGGGTTCCATTGACTGTGTCATCTACCAGTTAATCGCTAATTCGTTGTGCTTTGAGAACTCGTTTGCGGGTAATGAGCTACAGTAAAATGTCTTGCTGTGCTGACATTGTGGATAGAGGAGACACAGTGTCTCAGTCAACGAATATGGTCACTTTTCCAGGTGCACCTTCAGCTGTCTAGTTAGGGTTGCATTCTTTCTTCTGTTGCCGAGCTAAACATTGAATAATAAACCGTCTATACCGATGTAGATGAATTCAGCCAACTTACGCCAAACTGAATTCCCAAACTGTAACAGGACTTATAAGTATGTATAAACAGCGGCACTGCGCAAATGAGTGAAACGTGATGAATGTCTCGTTGAACAGGGAACGGTTAACGCTTACAGTAGTGGATTGTCTGGCGATATGAAATTGGCGCGGAGGTAGATCCAAAGTTCCCAGAAGCTTCAGATTGTTTCGTGAGCATTATGAAGCGTGAAGGCGTCGAATCGGCTGAGCCTAACGTTCACCGGTTCACTGAATCAAGGGAATATATAAATCATACTGTCGACATTTGTAGAGAATTGAGAAGTTGTATAAGCAAATCAGTGTAGCTGAGCTAACCTGCAGGTGCTTTCCGCTAAATCAGCCCAGATGCAAACAGCAGCAAACGTCGTCATACACAAAATTCTCAGTCTAGTTTAACATATACCATCAAAGTTTCATAGTGAACAGTCAGACGTACATTCCATTAATCTGAACTTACAATTCAGCGCGAGTCGAAACTACTTTTCGTTCTCACATTAACTGAACGATTTAACAGGTTAACAAGGTTGGAAGATACATCAGTTCAATGCGAGCAACGGCCGTAGTACTGGTCTCAGAGGATAGAGCGATAAACTTGTTAGAATTTGGACGAATTTGTTTTGGAAACCTCCTGTTCTTTTGGAAGAGACCCAATTCTAAAAATCCGATTTTCTGCTGGACCCGAAACAACAGTAAAACCAATATGGCTAGGCGCGGTAAGCGCTCTCTCAGCTGATTTTTGCAGACACGGAGAGCTCAGAAATTCTATGGTTGTTTCCAGCTACTCATCCGTTTGGTGGGTTTCATATGATAGTGACGGGTAACTGAAACAAACGTGCATTTTCTGGACTCTCAGTGTACCGTTTTAGCTGCGGTGATAGAGTGCTCGTCGTTTCTGAACCCGTTTCCGTTGTTGGTTTGAGTCCGGCCGAAGCCCAGCTTTTGTGCAGTCGGGTACTTTCTAACTTATCAAGTCTGCCGCACTACTTATTTTGTCTTTCAGTATTTTTTAGGAGGTTTTCGTCCGTCAGCAACGCTCACGTCCGCTCGCCCACACTCTTGGAGTGAAGCGTCCGGTCTACCGCTGATCAGTCGCCAACGTGGTTTACTCACCTGTGCCTTCGACGTTAAAAGATGCCTCACGTGGTTGCTTGTCCGTCTAATCTGGCTGCTATGGCATCACTGTCACAGCCTTCAGATAGACAGGGCTTGCAGACAGAGGCAAGCTTCGAGAAGCAGGTGCTGGGTCCACCTTCTACTAGATAAGTTCCTCGACAAACGGTGCTTGGGAGCATGGTATCTGTTTCGCAGTTCCTGACCGCACTAATACTCTGACGATAGGCGAACCTCACGGCATCATCCCTCAAATCCTGTTCATGCACCTGCATCTCGGTTGGAATAAGTATGACACATTGTGTTTATAGTCCATCTGTGTGTCACGTGAATGATAAATGAAACCACTTCTATGATCAACGGTCCGCCACAATCCGGGGAAATAATGTTGCTATGTACATCAGGAGTGATCTCGATGGTCTTGAATCGTTTATTTCTCCCGGTGGAACTGTCGAAGTCTTAGCGCTGTGCGTGAGTGTACACCCGGGAGGAATGATGACAGTGAATGCTGTCTACAAATGTCCGACTTCAAACTCGTTTGCTGTTCTGAAGTTCACCTGGAGACACGCGTCAAACAGACGGCTGGTCCTGGGGAGCTTCAATATGCCACAGGTGAGCTGGCAATCTTTCCCCCTGTTCAGCCACAACAGGAAGCTTTTCAAGTGATATGTCAGACCTTACTCTTCAGAAACTACTGAAGCAACTTGTTGACCAACCAACAGGATTTATGTTGCATCAAACCCTTTGCGACATCCACCGACCTTGTTTGCAATTTGGTTTTTCAAGGGACAGTAGGCTCAAGCGATCTTGTCGTTGTTTTGTTTCGACGCTGTGTTAAGAGGGCTAGGGGCAGTGCTCAACCTTCTAACATCTGGAAGAAAGAGTTCGGCGCTTGTGGACCGCCTCAGTTTGTCAACCGTGCCTGACCACGAACGAGGACTTCGCAGAGACTGCCTGGCATAAGTTTCACATCCACATTCTGTCTATTTCTGCACCCTACACACCTATCCTTTCCTTAAACGGACCACCCAAACGCCCGATGTACTGATCATGAGGGTGTGGAGGCCATCTGACGGATGGCTTCACGATGGATAACTGCGTTTCCGGTGGCCAGGGAGCAGGAACGAGTATTTTTCGCCGACATGGTGTGATGACCGGGGTTCCGCAAAGTTCGGTTTTGAGGCCTTTCCTGTTGTCGCTGTACATAAATGAGCTTCCTTACGTCCTGAAAGTGCCTTCATTACAATTTGCGGATGACCTCAAAATATGCAGGATCGTGGATGATTCACTAGGATGTTGGTCAATGGTTGCATAAGCTGCGCACAATGTGGGAGAGAGTAATGTAATGTATATGGGTACACACTCGGTGTAAATTTCAAAAATACTGTCATACGAAAATTTAATAGACTGATCCTTGCCTACCGCATCTTGACCCGCCATGTTGGTTGACACCTCTCCATATTATTTATGCCAACACGGCTACAGACTTTCTGTGGACACCTTCTAAAGCTTAACAAAACTCTGTCTGACCATGTGAGAGCTGAAACTTATCTACCTTGGTGCATCACAGGTAACTGGAACGCTCTTTCGAAGGATGTAGTACTTGTGTGACCATTCGGATATTTCGAGCATAAGCTCGGTGCTCCTGAGGTTCAGTTTACTTTTCCGTACGTCTAGTATTCATTTTCTCTTAGTTTATATTATACAATTATTACTTGCTATCTGTCTGCTTGCGTGCCTTCATCGATGGCTCTTGCCAATAACATCCAATTCAGCGTCATAGGTCGTCCCCTTCGTATTAACTAATTTTTTATCACGTGACAGCGGGGACTTCTGTATCAACCGCGCGGACATTACTGGTTGATTCGTAGTTGTACGCATTATTGCAAGCCTAGATTACACAGTTTTACTTGGCTGTGTTCAACTCCTGCTCCGGTTTCAAAGACGTTCTTCTGGACGAACAACTACGGGAGATACTCTTAAATTCTCGATGCCACTTGAATCTGAATCTGAAGCACAACGTCCGTGCACTCAGGTCTTACACCAAACAAATCCGATCTTTACTGAACTTGACTGAAACTAACACACTGATCTGAATAAGCTGATCACTTCGCTGGCTTAAAGCCCGATTACCTGTTTGTAGAGTGCACTGCCTAAGTGAACAGCTAGTTTACGAAAGGACGTTTTGATGTATTTGACCGTCCATATGGCAAGGATGCATGCACATGTGGAATTCGTCGTGCACTCTTTGGCCAATCAAACAGTTATACCGATCCTGTGCAATTGGGCCATTCTTTTCCTGAACACAACGCTGAGTACACTGTGAGTAATGATACGACATTTGCAGACGTCAGTGTACGGACAGTACAAATGCGGGGAACCATGTAGTTGTAATCTCGGAACAGTGTATTATCCGTAAAATGTAAGTACCGCTAGAAAGTGCTTTGAAAATTTAGTCAAGTGAGCTCAAGTTGAGCATGGTCGAAATGAGTAGCACAGAGGAAACATGTATAGCGTCACATCGCCGAAATGTGCGTCGCTTACTTTTGCCCTTGGTTTCGGTGTGAATGGAACGATTATCAAAAGAGATCTGTTCGCATGTCTTATTCTTTCACATAACAAAATATTGCTGGTAGTTGATCCAATCTACGATCGATATGTTGCAAGTTTGAATGACACATCGAAAGAAACGTAGCCTGAGCTACACAAAAATAGTCTCAGTTCATGAGAAACGTAGTACCTTTGCGTTACCGGTTGCCGCTGTACTTCATCCATGCTGTTACTCATTGATTATTTTGTTGCTGTTGAGTCGTTTGAATGTGACACGAGGTCATAGGGACGATTCTAATAACCAATCTCATAAAAGCAAACTCGACGTAACAGGTGATTGCTCTTCCGATTGGCTGACCCTGAGCGACCTCAATTCTCTTCCTAACGGCTTACTGGTCACACGTCCTTCTGGGGGAACGTTGCTTTAATCCAATTTCATTACACAACACTATTTAGGTATTTATCTTTTCGACGACACATCTAAACAATATTTTTCAGCTTTACGCTTAGTGTGATGAAATAAAGAAACAGAATAGTCTGGAGGGATGTGTTACGTAATATCAATATCTGGCAATTGCAGGATGATCTGAAGAGACGGATAAAAAGAGATGGCGGTCTTTTTGTCCGGGGACTGTAGGGCGCTGTTCTCCTTCTTTCGAGGTTGTTCTGGTATTAATCAAATTATATGCACAGGAGATGACACTTAAACAATTAGCCTGAATCAGACTATAAATATGATGTATCCAAGTGATAACCTACGGCATTTCAGCTCACTGTCCAACGTAGGTTGTCCTATGTGATGATACAGCTATTGACGCACAGTAGACCTCGGGTTCAGACGTTCTATCTCCTACAGTTTTAGAAACTGCTTATGAAAAAGTGAGGTTCCGAATCAGAGCGCTGTTTCATGGTTCTTGCTTATCCGTAGTTGTTTCTTTCACGAATGCGTTTCTGAAATATGTTGGATAAGCACAGAAATATCACTGGCCCATTTTCATTTTCTAGATTGCTGACTACCACCCTAGCTAAGTAAAATCAAGTAACTGTGGGGTAACTGGAATCAGACGAAATTAACACAGGTCACGTGTTCATTGGTAACACTTTTGGTTTTCACTATTTCTTCTTACGTGGACATTCTTTGCCCGAAACAGAATCGTTTGTCTTGTGTACATCAGAGTTACCGCTGCACTGGTTTCTTGTTGGTGTCTCTGAAACTGCCTCTTTCTTGTGGGGATGTCAGTCTGTACCCACTCCTTAAACTGAGTCGACAATTATCGTGTTACACTGCTTTGAATGCTGTACTCAAGGAAGTATTTGATACGAAACTTCTTGATGAAGCATTTGCGGATCAACCTCAGAAGGTGAGCTTGTGGATTGCGCTTCTGGTAGTAACCTGAATTATACGGAGTATATGGGTAATATGTTTTCATTTGTCCCTCTGTGGAAAACACTGAGGTCATACTGAATATTTTGAACAACCAGCTTAGTCTACACATAATACTTTCCTCTTCTCCAGAGCATTGTGCCATGACCACCAAGTCTCTAACCGGACCTTCTGTGTACGTGGACCACTTTCAAACTCTGGACCACTTCACTTATCCCACTATCGAAATCTAAAGAGTATGGAAATTGGCTACAGATATATCCCTAAGACAATACAGTTGTGGCCCCTTAGGTGCCATCTTTCGTTACTACGAGGAAAAGTATGGAAAGTCTTCGTTCAGGCTAACCTATCTTCTTGTTTGAGAGCTGTGTCTGTTGACAGCGTATTCAGTGAGAAAAACTACCGTTCTATGCAAGACTTAATTTGCATCATTGTGACAGTGTGACAACACACTGCTGTTTAATTCGAAGAACCCCGTATATGTCACTATTTGTTAAGATAGTACATATGTACTGCCGTAGTAGTTAAGCTGCACAACCCAGGATGCAACCAAAGCATTGGCAACTACCGTAGTCGACAATATTAAGTGTTCATATGAGCGCCCAAGCCGAATCGTAATCAGTGGCGATAAGTTTCCTTACAGTTGCACGTTAACGCACCGTATTGCTCAAACCTTGTAAATATATACGGATCGTTCCACAGCTGTGAAACTGGATACGAAATGCGGAGTGCACATCATGACAGGGGCATTCCAACAGAATGGTTTTTCAAAGAGGTCATCAAAAACAGGCTTCCTAGACGAATCGGTTTAGGAAACGGCCGTCATACCTCACTGTAACCAGAACCCCGCTAACCTGCACGGGAATATGCTCCCGCATTTCAAGTCAAATCGGTCAGCTCCATCGTCCCAATATTTTGGCCGCCACAAAACACGATAGATACCACCCAGCTGTTGACACACCAGCATTTGAAAGGCAACACAAAGCTGCGAGGCGACATGCATCGGTGAGTGTAAATGGACAGAGTAAAATACGATATTTCCCCAACAGAGCATACTAACACGGTAAATTTGGTATAAAACAATGGATAATAAAATGTCGCAATCGTGAACGAAACAAATTGACAAATTACCCAAAGATTCATTGAAACCCAAAAGTTTGCCCATATATTCCGAGATACTGCATACTGTGTCAATGCGTCATTTGGGCACTGTGATGCAATATTGCCGTGTTGCCAAACATTAAGTGATGTATGACCTATCCTTGTTTAGTTTCTGTCGAATTGTTTCGTAACTAATGTATATCGCATCGTCATTCGTCTTCTGTTCGATTTACCGTCTACACATTCTGCAACAAAATTAGTTTGGCGACCACGTTTTGGCAGTTTAATTGCCAGAGGATGGATTTTTGTGTGTTTCCATCCCGAGCTGTATGCAGAAAAAATCAAGGATAATTCATGTATGCTGTGTGCTTGTGTCTTCCTAAGCCGCTCACTGTTGCAGAGGAAACAATGCCACATCCAGCAAAACAGCCATGTCGCTGACCATGAGTGACCATTTGCCATGAGCGTACCGACTAGAATGTGCCATCCATGCGATGTGTAGTGCTGTGAGCCAAAACTGAAACACATACGTATTTTATCATGAAAAGCAAATATGATTGTTTTTGTGCAATTGTCCACAACACAGAACGTTACTAAACATTGCTTCTAGATAAGCTCTGCATCAAGTATAGCGGAATGAATTAAGCGTTTCTTCAGTCGATTGGCATGTAACAGAGGTCACTTGACAGCCTCGCATTTTAGGTCTAATGTTTTGACGGGAACTGTACAGGCGAAACTACAAGAAACCTTCACTGTTTTACAGAAAACGGAAGAGTTTAGTATGAATGCATCATTAACAAATTTTGAAGTTAATCGAAAGTCATCCACTTTGGAATTACCGGAGGTACATTATCACAGTTGGTGACGGAGGAACTGAGTTTGGGTGAGTCTGATGCCTAGGAGTACCAATTGCGTGATCTAAATTATAAACGTGTTTCTCTTACGAGCGAAGTAATTGTGAGCGGTCTGGACCGTTAGTTTCGGATTAGTTTTCTGTAGCTGGTTTAAGTAAACTGAAAATCTTGTATGGAAATCGAAGTACGACAGCCCCTTGTATCACACGGGATGATTTCCGTTTATCATGTTTTTGAGCAAAAATGCATGAAGCCGCCATTTTTCTACAAAAGCACGTACTCCCATACATTAAGACTGGTTCAGTTTTGTGTAACTAGAGTATCAAGTTAGTCTGCTTAGAGTGCGAATCTCAACCCAACTGAGAATCTCTTGGGACTACTGATTCGACAAACATGTAAGAATACCAGTCCTAAAGTTTCCTGTGGAAATGGAGTTTTTGAAGGAAAAACTGCATAGGCGTGCATAAATTATATCATGAAGTTCCGGAACAAACTGAAAAGACTACATCTTACCGGCTTTTTTCAAGCGCGCAACGTACGCAAATTGTCCGCAAAATTTTGGTGTGACTATTTCTAACATTTTGTTGAATGTAGCGCGTCGAAAAAAACAAGTGGTAGTTTGTTTTTAGATACCCTGACCAATAGCGATCAATGAAAGCAGTGTCGTAGAACAATGAAATTAGGCAAACATTACATATTCCGCTAAGCAAAAATAACCCATGAAGAATCCATTTTGATACAGCCGTAGTACGTTCACTTCAGTGAACATAGAACGAATGTGATAACGGCGGTTTCACAGAAAGCAAGCTGCTGAAAGATCAACCAGTTTAATGATGAATGAGCATATTGAGTGCTCCCATAGTGCCGTTCCCTTGCGTACATCTGCTGAATCGATGCGAATTTGTTTGCGAACCACGTGTTTGGATTATTTGTGTGAGTCAAACAAACTGGGTTAGTTAAGAACATTGGTAAGAGGCTTGAAAAGTTGAACGAATTTGAATTGGGCGGGTTGCCGTGAGTGGCCTTGAGGAGTTGGGAACAAAGTGAAAACCAAACTAAAGAAACAGACAACAGATGATTGTTGAATGTTTCAGCGTCTTTTCGGAGAGCATGATGAAGACATGGATTTTCACCAGTCCTATGGATATCACCAAATAAACGATAAGTCTCATAATGTATTGAACAACAAAAGATATCATAACGACAGGAAGTTCTGTGTTGGTTTAACGAACGACATTCCCATCCAGATTATAATGCTGGAAAATTGCCAAGTGACCGTCCAGGAAGGCTGACGATGGCCCAACGACGTTGTGGTTCGTTTCGTCGGTGTAGCATATTCTTGTTGAACCAATATAACCTGAGAGGGAATTGTATTTTTCAAGTTGACCATCACTCACATTTGATCGCAGCGTTCGCATTCAGATAGACTTTGCAGCCAGCCTCTTTCGAAAACAAGCACTAGACTCGAGTTTCGCTCTCATTAGAGCTCATCAGTAGTGCATAT
>QNGE01006700.1:4875-29168 GCA_008508345.1 Paragonimus westermani
CTTTATTGGAGAAACCAACACACTACTTACGCGTCTGAGCACGACTAGAAACGGAAACACGCATTTCCACACCACACTCTCCTGAGGATACTCCAGTCGCTTTAGACACAATGTATCAGTTCCATCGTGTAGCGAAAGCCATTCTGCCCTCCAACGATCCATCCCGTTTCTCTGCCGTAGTTATCACGCGATTATCTCGATCCGCGCTCATCTCGATCCATGCTGCTACTGAATAGTGGTGTGAGTAGTATGGTGCGACCGTATCTCCTCACTACAACAGAAGATGAAAGTGCAATACTCGAGTTGAGGCCGGGATACATTTTGTAGGGCATTAGCTTCGCAGCTGGTAGACCGAACGCCTTTTTGATACAGCCCATTGTTCTAGTTTTTGCTACCTGGAAGCATACTTGTTCAGAGAAATTGAAGGAGTTTGAGTACCGTAGTCCGAGATCTCTGACCTAAGTGGATGTATCAATATTACAACCACCTAGTGAGATGGATCTATGGGGTAATTCAAAACCATAAGTGATGGTGCTCGATTTGTTCGCTGAAGAGTGTTCTCCTATTTTGACTTTTTGAGTGCGACCTTCAAGATATGACGACAGCCAGCTGTACAAAGGATCTTACATGCCAAAAGATGCTATTTTGATCAAGAGGCGCTCATGAGGCACACGATCGAAAGTCTTTTGCATGTCCAAGAGTAAGATAGTTACCGCATTTCCTGCGTCGATGGATGTTGATATATGATTTAAGAATTCCAGCTGACGTCATACAAGAGCGTTTACTAAGGAAACCTTGCAGTGAAGGGTTTATAAGGTTTTGTGTCGTTAAGAACTCGACTATGTACACCTTTATTATCCTTGCAAACATTCTCGAGCAGATTGACGTGTGGTTGATGGGACGATAGTTACTAACGTCCTGCCTTGGACCACTCTTGTGACGAGGCATAATGACTGAGGTTTTCCACTGAGGAGGGAAGGGGCTGAATAAAAGTGACAGGTTGAACACATTCAGTAAAATAACGGGTATATCCTCACCTGTCTGCTTGACGACCATTGGCAGGATACTATCTGGTCCAGGATAAATTGAGTGCCTAATGCTAGCTAACTGTGAACGAACACTTCGAACATCGATTAGAACATTACTCAAAACTTTATCTGTTTTCGATTGGATGTTAGCAGGCAATGATGTGCTTTCTACGATAAACGAGTCGGCGAAATGTGAGTTAAAGATTTCGCGCGTCGCTACAGGGTCATCGACAACCGTTTTGTCTTCGGCAGTGATAATTCATATGGCAGGGTCCTTCAAAGAATTTCTCCGTCTCAATAGTTGCACTGGTTTTGTGCATCTCTGCTCACTACTGAGCACGAGTTTCTCTTCGGTTATTTGACGGAATTGCATCTAACGCCAACCGTTCAAACATTTTGCCTATTTGCATCACCAGGGAAAAGTCTACTGTTCTTCCGTACCTCGACTTGAGCATTTTAAGTCTCTCAATCTCTTTCGCAGTAAGGATTTTACCTTGTACATACAAGCCGACACGTTTTGATTCAACGGCGGTCAAAACGTCGATACGAAACGTTAGATGACTAATAAATTCTCTGGCTGCTATGCTTGGGTCTGATGAGCGAAAGAAGGTATTCCAATTTAATGATCTTAGTAGAGAGAAAAAGGCATTCCAATCAATGAATTTGATCGAACGGTAGAATGCAATTGTCGGTTTGGTAGCCATATTGAAATCAAACAGACATTTGACACCAGTATGGTCGCTTCCTGGGAATTGTTGTAGAACATATATCTCTACGAACGAAATACCCACGATAAATATACGATCCAAAATATGCCCTTTTCTGGTGGGCGTTAGGACATGTTGGTTCCATCCATTTAGCTGAATGCATGAAAGGAATCCGGCCTGTTTTGCTGGAGCAGAGACTGCGGTCCAGGAGATAGTATGTATGTTAAAGTCACCGCCTACTAATTTGTGTTCACAAGGCATGTTGGAAACATGATTCATTATCTCCATAACATAAGTTAAATCATTGTTTGCAGCATTAGGCGGTCTGTAGATGCATCCTATAAGTAGCTGGCGAGAATCGATAGAGACAATTAACCACAACGAGTCCTTGAGTTAATGAATTATAGACCCGTCAATTGCTCTTTTGGGTAAATGATGCATCCAACTCCTCGTCCTGTGAGACGATCCCTACGGAACATGTGATATCCTACGATGAGCATCTGACTGTCAGGGGTGTCAGAAGAGCACCACATCTCAGTTGCAAGAATGATATGGGGAGTAGATAAAAAGACAAAGGGTTTGAAAATATGCATCTTACTAACCAACGATCTCGCGTCCATCGGTAATTAACTTACAGAATTCTTTTAAACAGATACAGCAGATGATATGCTGGAGTACTACATGAATGATGGGGCAGTGGGTTGCGAGATATCAAATGTAAAGACCTGATCTAAGGAATGTACCGAGTTTCTGCTCATATTCGAGTGGATGTCGTAAAAGTTTGGCTTCATGATAAGAAGTGCTGGAAGAGTGCCATTATGAAGGGATGATAGAGTGGGACCTGTGGAGGGTGGCTTGGTGCCGGTTGGTGAAATATAGGGTGCATTAGAAAAGGAGTGGTTTGGCATACATTTGTGTTGTTGACATAATAAGGTGATGACGTGCTTGCTGGGGTATACATATTGGGAACTTGGTTCCTAGTAGCACCCATATTTTGGGTAGGAGAATGAGTTACTACAGAGCTATCGGATAATGGATGGTAACCGTGACCCCTGGTATATTAGTAGGTTGACCTGGAATCAATGGAAGACAAATTGTGCAGTTTTACGTGCGAAGCACTGTTCCTTAGAATGTGGTTCTTAGAAACAGATCCATGACGCTTGTTAAGTTCTTTTGGTTTATTCATATATTGCAAATCCGAACTACTGTTATCTGGTGAACGCCTTACAGGTCTTGCTGTAGATTTGGAGCAATGTTCAGGAGTTTTGGATTTGCCGTTGGTAGTTCAGAATACTCCATATAACGAAGAGCAATTCCTCTGGTAAGAAGTGGATGGCATAACTCGCGCAGCCGCGTCATTATCAGGGGCATGTAAGCTGCTTCTCTCAGTGTTCTGAGTAACCATGGGTGCCTAAGGTCTAGGACTCTTTGTAGTCACGACTGAGGTTGACAGAGGAAGATGTTAATCACCAGCGGAAGTGCTTTTAGCAATAGCCATGAGTTTCGCTGCGGAAACTTGAACGCGCCTGGCGTTATCAAATCTAGACCTGGTTTGTTCTGCAGTGTTCGCCTGAACCGGCGACGCAACGGCGCTTCCAGCTGTAACTTGCGGGTTCAGAGAACTCGTGTAGCAGTCCAGATCTGCGGTCAGGTCAATGAGATTGTTGACTGTGTTCTTTTCTCGGGCAATATTGGCTCGCAATATTTTCCTTTGCAGTGGCGTCTTGTCATCAAACACTTATGGACTTGAAATTTGTGCCAAACATGATTTGCTCTTGTCTTCCCACGAATTTGTTTGCTACAAGATCACTTGTGAACTGTAGCATCAGTGGACAGTGCTTCTGCTGTAGTTCCTCGCGGAGTCTTAAACAGTAGCACTCTTGTTCTTCCACCTTTCTGGCTTTGAGTAAGATCCTTTCCACTGACAACAGAGGTATTCTGTCAGGTACGTTGACTACTACCACTTTGCTTGAACAGTGTAACCGCTTAGGCAATTCTGTAGCTACACTATCAATAAGGGTTCCTGCGGCCACGATATATTTGTGACTAAAGGTGATCTGATGACGGATGTTACTTGAGGCATTTATAATGCACAATAGCGGATCTAATTTGTATACGATTTCGGTAAGCTCCTCGTTCCCACTGAGTAGTTTAGCTATTCAAGCCTCTAATTCCCTTATTTTGGCCTTGTCTACGAATACATTGGTAATAGAAACCGGAAATGGTTTGGCCTTGTTCTTTCCGTGTGATTTGTTAAGATTTGCTGTTGAGACTGCCGTTTTAGCAGCGGCCTCGATCTCCACTGCAATAGCAGGGGTGGGACACGTGTTGACTGAACAATCCAACTTATTTGCTCCTTTCTTCATCGTCAACATGCTCTTTTGCGCAGGGATGATCGCTTGACGACTGGCAATTTCTGGAAATTGGCCGACTTAGCGAGCATTACTATATGATATTAAACTTTTATCAATGTGTTACGAACAAAAGGTCTCGAAGAATGTAAATATGACGGACTGCAATGAATGGTTCGTGAATGTGAGTAATCCAATGGTAAAACGAGATGTGCACCAGCACGCAATGATAACTGGCCTTCTTCCAACCACGAACCAAACGTTTGGCGCGTGGTTTGAAAAGGTCTGGTTGTAATCGATAGACTGAAGTAAATTTTTACAGCGGTGCCCGATATGGAAGCTGATTTGCAAAAATCAACGTCCTCCGCGGCCAACACACTACCTATTGTTTCTACAGTTTCGGTTTCGGTTACGACTCCACTTGCCTCTACGGAGTCAATTCCTTCAAAAAAGACAGAAAACTTTATCCAGTCGGATGCATCGGAGTCAGAAACTCGGCAAGGTTATTGTTTTCTGCTTATGGGCATTGTACATCCTAGATACCATGAGTTAACTATCCACCATCCACATGGGTCGTTGAGGTTGCGCATTACGAGAAGACGCTAAAAAAATAAAACTCCGCGAGGACCACCAACGATAAACATGAACAAAGCTACGACCCTATTAGGTCGATTACAACGTGTCTGGTCCCAGTTCACTTGTTTCCATGCGGCTACTAACATGTCTTACCGTCCTCCTTCAACCGCTTCCATTTTTTCTCTCCTCCTTCCACCGGACGTAGACCCGAGCTCTCTGTGAGGGTAAATTGGACCACCCATGCTTGGGTCAGTGGTTCCGGCTAGTTGAAAACTACATTGCCAATTTCAGCACTTAGGTTGTCTTCTGGGAGGAAGCCCGTGGATACTCCATTTGTTTACCGCTAACTGATGTTTGTTTCCAAATTTCGCATGCACTGAAACGTTTGTTTGAAGAAGTCTGGTTGCCGGCAAGTAATCCGTACACTCGAACCTACGGCTCTGCTGCGTGCTTGCTTGTCGTTCCGCTGTATTTGCTTTCTGTCCTGTGGTTCGCTCGCTCTCACGTCCACTTCGCATGACGGCGAGAAGCCCCTCGTTTACTCGTTGTTTTATTCGTAATCGGCTGGCTACGGTCCGCCTGACCGTGGAGGCCATAATTGCCGAATATTTTGCATCGCATGACTGCATAGCGCTCATGGTTATAGATTACCCTATGGTTCTGTCTCACTTCGGTCAGAAATCTAGGACTACGGTTCCCAAACTCCTTCAATTTCTCTGAACAAGTATGCTCCCAGGTAGCAAAAACTAGAAGAACAATGGGCTGTATCAAAAAGGCGTTCAGTCTACCAGCTGCGAAGCTGACGCCTCACAAAATGTGTGCTCGGCCTCAACTTGTGTATTGCACTTTCATCTACTGTCATCTACGCAGGTCTGATAGGCTTGTGTTGAAAAACCTTCAACGATCTTTTACCAAAATCTTAGCAAGATTCTATTTTTCCAATCACCCACCGGCAATGCTGTAAAATACTTGGTCCTAATCCACTTTGGTTGGGCTGGGCGCTGCTGTATAAACTCATACGTTCGGGTGTGATCACCACAGCGTTTGCCGTCCACTTACAACACAGCCCTCCATGAAGTTTAAGAAATAAGACCAACCTTACTACCTCGGGAAATGAGAGACGCAAACGTCCTCATTGTAAAGTATTCCTACATACGGAGTGAACTCCCCAATGAAATCAGCGCTAACAGCAACATTCGGCATTTTTAAAAAGGCTTGGAAAGCTATCACATGATATCAAACACAATGTCTATCTTCAAATTCTCTGTATCACCTGATGAGCTTTCTGAGCGTGGTTTGGGAAGCATCAAACCGTCAGCTGCGTATGGCGCAGCTCCCGCTGTCCAACTCCCCTCGAAAACAGCCCGTTTGAAACGATTCATCGTATCATCTACTCATACGACCGTTCAGTATTAGCCTACTGAATGCTAACTAAACCGTTCACCACTCAGCACTATTTACCGATGTGTTCAATCATGCGCACGCATTATCCAGATTGCTAAGTAATGTAAAATTGGCGCTTGTTTATAAATCTCGCAGAATGAAGTCTTGTGAGCTCTACTTAGAACAAGCACATTTCACAGGCCTTCCAGCTCGTTCACTCAATATTCCGTTCGCCTAAATAATTCCCCACTGCATAACAAAATGCCACAACAACCAGTTGACAAAGTTCTACGTGGTTAAATAATCAGGAATTTATCTATCAGCCGGGGAATCAGATGCACACGGCTGACAATTTGTCCACAGCTTGCGAAAAAGTTTCCTCCCGCGAAGAGCTTCAGTTTGACACTGTTAGGCCATGGATTGCATATGACGAAAACCGCACTAATCACCGACCTAAAAGAAGAAACGGCACAGGAAGCCACGTTACAACGTCTGGCTGGAACAATTAGAACCGGGTGGCCGGACTATAGGTGAAAGTTGCCCTTGGAATTAGCAGTCTTTTTTAGTGACCGCGATCGATCTATCCAGGAGAACGGCTTCATGCTCAAAGGAGAAAGAATCTTAATTTCAGGGATATTTCAGCGGAAGATTATGGACCGCGTTAACTTGGCACATACATAGGAGAACAGCTGTATCCGGAGCGCAAATGAACGTTTCTATTGGCCTCAGATGTCGAGTTCCAAAATGAACTACAAACAGAGCTGTAATGCGTGTCGGGCTATTGACTCAAAGCAAACCAAGAAAACGACGTGGATGCGTCAAATCCTCCAGAGACCATGGCAGATGTTACTGGCAGCCATCTTTGCGTTCAACACAAAGCAATGCTTGGTGATTATGGACCATTCCAGCGATTTCTACAAGTTAGACTGGCTGAGATCCATTACTTCCAGCGCGGTCATTAATAAACTCCGAGCCCAATTTGCGCGTTATGGTGTGCCTAAAATCTTTTCCGGCTACGGAGCACAGTTTATTGGCACGGACCTTAGAACATTTGCTGGAAAGTGGGTATTCGAGCACGTTACAAACGGTCTGTACTACATTCATTCGAACGGTAAAACCGAAGCGGCGGTCGAAATGGGAAAGCGACTGCTGCAACTGGCCCAATTATCTGGAAATAATCCATCTTCAATGTCACTGGATAAACGGAATACTCCTAACGAAACTATATCTCACAGTTCGACTCAAAGAGTGTTGGACGGGAAGAACACGCAAGCGTTTGCTGATAACAGGAGAATTACTAAAACCCCAATTGCCGAGCGTAACCGAAGTGCACGGTGATTTGAGGAGACGAATGATAACCAAAAAGCGGTACCACGACAAATGAGCCTGCGACCTACCGGTTCTACAGGTAAGCGACAAGGTATGGGTACAGTGCGTTCCAGAAAACCCACGGCGATGAATAGAACGAGTGGTGGTGAGGTACTACATTTATCGGTCATAAGAAATAGATTCCGGAAGGGGTATTGAAGAGAAGGAATCGGTTGCCCTTGCGAAGACGAATAACACCGGATGAAGAGCTCGTCCTGGAAGAGAATAAAGTATTATCACGAACGAGGAGTGGATTACGCTACAAACAAAGGATGTAAAGGGACTGGATTAGACAAAAGCATCGAATCGAGGTCAACCATTAATTCGCAGAAGGCTACGGCCGATCAGTTTCGAAAACGCGAACAGACTGGTTTTTCAGAGCGGGGGCCAATCAGTATGGCACGCCGCTCCAGCATCGGATTCTCTTATAACGAGCACTCGAGTGAAACAAGTTGTTTAAGTGCGTCACGCCTTTAAACAAACGAGCTACAAGCGAATTTGAGCTGAGCAACGAGAAAGCGAAAGCGTCAGCACCAATTGCAATTCTTCATTGTACTGATGCGTCTATTGCATAGAATGACCAGTAGAAACTCAATAAACTGGGAATTGCTTTGTGCCAGGAAAATGGGCTTTCGCTTTCGTTCCGAAAGGTAGCGATTTTCAGCTAACGTTAATGGATATCTTCCTGTTGACTGCAAGTTATTCCGCTCAATAATGTTCGAAGCGATAACAAAAGTGTCCGCTGTCGGGTTTCCGTGGTCAAACAACCCTTCCAACTTTGCAATGCGCGGTCTCCTCAGCAGTTTCTCTTAAATTGTACATCAGTTGGATTTTTGAAACTGTGCACCGATGTCCGGCAACGCAGGGAATGCCGTATTATTCATGACCTGAAACACGCAAAAGTCTTTTTATCGTGTGTCTCAAGTACTTCTTGATCGAAATAGCAACATCTTTTGTAAAACAGACCCACGTCATATCTTGAGGGTCGCATCCGAAGGGTCAAACTAGGAGTACAGTGCCCAAACTCTAGACCAGTTACTAGTGAGGTGATTCCAGGAAGCGTTCTAGGAACGGTGCTTCTCCCCATTTGATTTTGTGCCTCGAATTACTTCCATCTACTCAGATCTGGCTGGCTTGTGTTTGAATATCGGCAACAATTAAACAAAAGTTCGTCAGGGTAATAATCTTCATTAATCTATAAAGAAAGTTGTCAAAACTTGGTGTAGATCTACAATGATTCTGAAGATCAATGTTGGGCCTCACGCTTCTGTACAAATTAATACACTTGTACGCCAACAATACGGTGTTCTCTGCCTACTTACAACGCAACTCTTCACATAGTCTAAGAAGTGAAATCCACACCTCCCTAACATGCAAGCGTCGGAAAAGGCATGAGCAAATTCGTTTTATTGTAGAATATACCTGTACTCGAAATACGTTAACGAATGACCTCAGATCTTGCAGAAGCTTTCAACGTTTTAAAAAGGGCTTGACATTCATCTCACCCTGTCAAAAATAGTGTCTATTTTTACACTGCATAAATTCTGTGATGACTTAAATATGGTCCGGGAAACGTGTAGACGTCAACTTCATATGACCCGAAAATCCATTCAACCTACCAGGCTACACTCGAAAACAGCCTGCTTCAAGAAGTTCGTTGCACTTCTACCACTTAATCACACCCCATCCACCATTTGACGTATTGTATAATCAACACCAATGATTTTTGTTACTTTGCACGCAGCACTCCGATTGCTAGAAAATGTGAAAGGTGAGCATGTCATTCAGTCGAACTAGATGATGTTGCATGAAAATGCTGTCAGAAAACGCACATGTGAAAACAGATCGTCAAATAAGGCTTTCACATGTATTGAACCTGAATGTCGATCCAAAAGGAAAACGGTCACCTTGGCAAGAATCCTTGGTTTTCAACTATTTTCCAAAATATTTAAATCAACATCTCAGATAAAGTGCTTGTAGTTCACCAATCGTAACTGCACGGTATCAACGTTAAAATGGAAAGATATTGAATAATTATTGAAATTGATAATTTGGTGGTGAGAACCTTCCACCATTTTCGCGAAAGAAAGCATTGTTGGTGTTGGCCCACTTCCTCAATTCCTATAAATGCGTTCATTGTAATTTCCTGATGACACGTTATCTCACAGCCTGAGATTGCTTAATTTCTCTGCGTTTTGCAGATATCCCCGGAATGAGATACACTACTGTGCGATGTTAACATTGTATTTTAATAAGGATACTAACATGTTTGGTAGTTAAACTTGTGGGACAACATTTCCAGCTCCATTATCTAAACTATATTTGTACTATTCCTTCTTTTAGCAGGGTTTCAGGTAGATATTAGTCGACAACACGATGGTTAAAAGATGGTTCAAAATGGTTAGAAATGACATTATTATATAGCTGTTTCCACCTGCGGTGCAGATGAGATGGCATAAAAATGAGTATTGTCTTCCACTCTATTGTCGCGAATCTTCAGAAGTTAATTCCGCTCATTCCGCTGTATTGTTTCCAACCAGTATGCTGTCAAGTGGAGTTCACACAAAACGGTATACGGAAACAGATTAACTCAAGCTGCTTGCCGATCGTTGGAAGGTATATTTATCAACCAGTCACTAGTTAGTGTTTAGAGTGCCAGTTATTCATCACAGTGCAGAATAATATTCCAATCGACATGTCAGTCAACGAAGTGGAAGATGATAGTCAGATTGTACCCTTAATCTCCCAAAATACAAGTTTTTCATCACTCCTCGCAGTGTCCCTTCTACCTATTTTCCATAATAAGCCATGGGAAATGAGAAGCTAGTAACGTGAACGCATAATGTCTTCTCAAGTGTTGTTCATACGCATACTGCACACTCAGATCTCGTTTTGCTTATTGTCCACTGATTTCTAACTTACTTGGACTTGAGTGAGTTACGCTCGACGGAACTCTAATTTATGCTGCTTTTGTACAATTTCAGCAGCCAGATGTCTCAGCGCGTTGTGGAGATGATCGAACCTAGTAACTGTTGGTCAGTGCCTAGGATAGCCGGGGGGTTCCACCACGTCAATATCCAACCCGCAGACCGCCGTTTACCACATTCTGTGCCCCACGATTGCTTGACCATAAGACTTTATTGTGGTATGACGTTCATGCCATCTGGGATCAGTATTTGCGTGACTTTACCACGAAGCTTATGCATTCTGTGTCCGCCCTTTTCCAATTTTGTCATAGACCTCTCATTTCGTTGTGAGCAATAATCGCATTCCACACCCCCTCCGTGTGTCTTGTGATGTCTGTTAATTTCAGTCCTTGTGCTACGACTTGTCAAAAGAACGTGTCACTGAGACATCTGTTACCAAAGGCTGTTGGTCAATAATTTTACCAACGTCAGGCCTCGGCCATGTGTTTGTGGCGGACTTACCGAGCTGTGTATAACAGAGCTTACCATGAATAGTGGACCATCAACCCCTCGGTTAGGTTTGTGGTTCCCGAAAATTCAGCCGTCCACATACAAACTGTCGAAAACATGTGGCCATTTGCCCACAAGCACTTTAGGTCAATACCCATATCTATTCAACAGTAAGTTCACTTGCACCCATGAGGGATTTTGTGGCGCAACCGAAATCCTCGTAACTGTGTGGGACGACTGTTATTCACATGATCACATACGGACTGTTAATAACGTCAAGTTCCAATACTGGTAGTCATCAGTGTGTTTACTAATTCGTCGCCTGCCCATTGTTGCCCTTTGGATCCTGTCCTGAAAGAATCTATTGTTTGACAATTTAAATGAGCAAAGAACGTCAGAGTCGAGTCTTAGTAAGCCTATTGCAATACGTATTCCAATTTTCACCTAACGCCAAAGTAAGAACATGGCTCTTCGTCAAAAATTACTTCAGAGTAATGTCGGGGAAGGTATTTGGAAGCGAATTGTCAAATTGCTCTTCGCATCATATAGTACACGAGAGTTGCACATGAGTCTGAGTATGCAGGATGCCTTCACACCAATAGCTGCTCCGTTCATTTGATCTAAGCTGCGGACAGCATCTGAGAATGCAGTGTGCGAAGAAGGTGGAAAGACTTCACCACCAAACTAGCGCTTTCAATAATTGTTCGATGTCTTCCAATTTTCTCGTTAATACCGAGCGTTTACGATTGGTAAACTGCAATTACTTTGCCTGAAATATTGATTTAAACATTTTAAAAAATATTTGAAAACCGCGGGTTCTCCCGCCAAAATGACCGTTTCCCCTTTGTATCGATATTCAAGCCCAATCCCTGTGGAAGCTACGGTTGACAGCGCATTTCAAATCCACATAAAGGTGATTCCCAATTTGTAACAGCTTGTTAACCCTGGTTGGCCTGCGCGCTGCAGTTGATGATAGCCAGTTATAAGCGATTGCTGACAACCACATGAAAACTGTTCACATGGAACATCTTGGAATGAACAGGAGTATTTCTTGCGTATGCCCAGCATGATCGCAACAAAGCCTCGATTCACAACTTGTGCTGCATCCCCTGCCTCAAACCTTCCTTGATAATTTCTCCACATGAGTTAGGCTCTATTGAGCACGGGTTTTATTTTAAACATCAGCTCTATGACGCAAACTTATATGAAAACTCCGTACGGAGTTTCGGTTTCCATTTGAGAGTCATCCTGGAAGGAACTATTGAGCACCAACTCATCACGAAATACCACAAAATCTACTGTAACGCTGCACACATTTTTAACCAACACACAACCATTACTATCGCATAGCCCTTGTCAAATTAAGCACATGCACACTACACATCAGAACACATGCGGCCACTCACCGATTTTCTATATATCACGCAAAGTTGAGTTTCTTTTTCATTCTTCTGCAAAAATCCGTTATTCGAGGAGAGCTTCTGCTATGCATGAACAACTGGGGTCCCATAATGACCGAATGATTTGCGAACTTGTCAACTTTGAGAGGTTTTCGAGAATTGATGAGACCCTGCGCAGGTATCTGGCCAAGTGTTCGCCAGTTTATAACAGTCTCCATTCTCCCCCATTCAAACGGTTTTGTTTCAGCTTTCTTCCGACGCTATTCCCATTAAATAATTGGGACACCCTCGGAAGAACTGTTTGAACGCATTTTCCGGTGTGATCTTGAATTAACCCAGCTATTAACGCAAACGTCTGGAAAGGAACGCGAGAGGTTTCCAGAGTCTATCGACGCGGTGTTGAAGTACGAAGCCGACTGCGGCGTCTGACGCGTCAACAGCTGCACTTATTTCCGCGGCTGAGTTGAAGTGGTGCAACATGACGGCGGTGGCTAATGCTTCCTTCATTTTAGCGAACGATTCTTTGGCTGTCGCTGATAACCCTACAACTCCGTTGACACAGCTGCGGAGTAAATCGGTTAAAGGCCGCATAGGCTGAGCGCAATGTGGAATGAACCGCCCTTAGTAGTTGACCAGCCCGTTAAACCGACGAATAGTAGCAATAAGGGTAGGACGGGTAAATCGCGGATTACCCCTACCTTATCGGTCAGCGGTCGAACACCGTGCTGGTCAACGTGGTGTCCTAGAAACTCTATTGCTGGCTGACCAAAAGCGTACTTTTCCACGCCAATTGTTACGCCAAAAGTCGCTAATATGTCGAAGAGCTGTCGCAGATGAATCTGGTGTTCTTCAGAAGCGCTTGCAACCAATTGGTCGTCGATGTAGGGGTCGACGGAATCCAGACCCCGTGTGACGTCGTGGATAAAACGTTGAAACGTTTGTGCGGAGTTTCGCAGACCAAACGGCTTACGTAGAAATTCGAATAAACCGAGTGGTGTGATGAGGGGTGTTTTGGCGACATCCTTGTCCGCAGCCGGGATCTGGTGGTATGCGCGCACTAGACTAATTTTCGAGAACACACGGGCACCATGAAATCTAACCACAATGTCATGTATACGCGGGATCGGGTATCTGTCGGGTACCGTGACGTTGTTGAGTGAATGATAGTCCCCACAAGGGCGCCAATCGTCTGACGCTTTAGGAAGCACGTGGAGTGGAGAGGCCCAAGGGCTACTGGATGGGTGGATGATTCCGAGGTCGACCATGTGCTCTAACTCATCAAGGGCTGTTTTAAGATTGTCTGGTGTCAACCTGCGAGCTTTGGCGAACACCGGCGGGCCTGTCGTAGCTATGTGGTACCTCGTGGAACTTCTGAAGGTAGGCAGAGATGAAGACTGTCGGAAAACAGTCGGATACTTATCGATTAGGAAACTAAAGGTGTTTAGTTTGGTAAGGCTTTGATATATGGGACTGATCGATACCTTATCGATCAAAATCCTGGTAACCATAAGCTCTGTCGTTCGGTTGACTAGACGGTGTCTTCTGGGATCTACCAAAAGTCCGAAGTGCTGGGGAAGGTCGACGCCGATACTCGCCATTTGGACGTCGGCGACCGTGAAGATCCAGTGGAAAGGCCCACGTAGACCTGAATTAGGTGTGCAAGAGCACTGTCGAAACGCTTTTATAGTGCGTCCGTTGGACGCGCAAAGATTCGGAACGGATGATCTGTTTAAGTCGTGGGCATCAGGTGGAATCACGCTGACCTCGGCATGTGTGTCGATAAGATAGCCATAGTGATCTTTTGGAAAGAACAGATGACCAGGCGGACAAGTCACATCATTAACCATGTGGATTTGGCTGCCCTGATTGTTGATTGGACCAAAGGTGCAAGGCCGTCGGCATCGTCGGGCCTTCTTGCTAAATCGCTGGTGTTACCGGCGGTGATCCGGATTGGCGTTCGGTGGCGGCTGACGAGAATCACGCAACCATGAAGGGTTACTGTGTCGTCGAATGGGGATAGTCGAGGGTGACCCCAAACACTGCGTCGTTAAAGCCTGAAGTTGTTTAGTTAGGCTGGCAAATTGAGCATTCAAAGTGGCAATTGCGCCCTGACTATTCGAAGCGAATTGGGAAACAGCGATGCCGTATGGTTTCCTGATTCGGCCGGCTACATCAGCCAAGGTTGACAGGGTCGCTGATGGGTTTGCGCCAAGATTGTTCCACATATCTTTAAGCAAACGCTGTAGCCACATCTCCTCAAATAAATTCTCTTCTGTGTGTCGTGCCCGCTAACCGGTGCATGTGACGAAGAAGCTGTGATGGGTTGCGGTCACCGAGCTCGGTCGCACCCAGAAGCTGTGAAATACGCTGGCGATCAGACAAGCCAATGCGTTTAATTACGGCCGTTTTTAGTTGCTCGTAGGGTTTCGTGGAGTCCGGGAATTCTAGACTATCTTCCATCCTCTCAATGACGTGAGGGGGCAAAGCCGCAACTACATGGCGAAAGCGCGTTAGATCTGGGCCGATTTGTCGTACCGCAAATGTGACTTCTCTCTGAAGGGTGCAAATGGTACGGCTAGTGCGCTGACCAGAGCGTCTGACAAAATGTCAGGCTGAATCTCCATTAAAGCGCAATGAATGATAATAAGTCGATCTACAAAAACGAAATGTAAAATGGATAAAAAGTAGTAACTCGCAGTTATGCAAAAGCTGTACTAGCGAAAATATATTTGAACGGGCTTTCTGGTCACATCGCGGCTCACCAATTTGGTGCTCGTCGCATTAAGTCGTTTCTTCCCCAAGCACGCAATTACCAGAAGCAAAAGACAAGAGGCCGTGGAGGAGAGGGACCAAATATTTATTCGACGAAATGTACGAGTGGTCTCTGATAGCGCTATAAACAGCACCGACACACGAACTGGCTAGAGAGGCTAGAGACCGGCCGTTGACGAGCGAGCAAACCGGAAGAGTGACAAGTGTGTCCTTCGGGTTTGCGCCACAGTCACATGGCATGCAGACAAACAATCGGAAGGCATACATCATGAAGACGATTCAAAGCTGGTTGGGGTTTGTCATACTGGACCGCTCTCCAAGGCCATATTCTGGATATTTGCGAATGGAAATGAAAGTGGGATTCAATGCTGAACTCTCTCAGAATTCATATCCTCGCCAAAGCTGTTCAGTCAACGCTCAGGCATCAAAGGGATGCCCATGGACAGACAGTTGATTTAACAACTAAGCAACAAACAAGAGATTGGGTATCCAAGTCACTGGTTAGTTTACTCTATCTGCTCAGTGTATCGCATTTGCGACAAAAGCGCGGCGGGCGTTATATCGACCGAAATTAGCGATCGTTAACTCTTGTCCAGCAGTGTCCATTCATTTTACTCGGCTATAGTTCGTCACACTTAGAATATTGTGTCCAAGCTTGGTCACCATATATAGGAAAGGGCATAGCCGCCCTCGGAAAAGTACAAAAGCTTGCCTTACGCATGGTATGAAGCATGAAGGATCTAATCTACCAAGACCGACTCACTTCGCTGAACTTACTTTAGCTTGAACGTAGGCGGGTAAGGGGAAACCTTATTGAAATGTACAAAATTACCCACCACACTGGAACAAGCCCCGTGGCATATTCCTTTGAGGTGCGTCACAACAGGGACTAAAGGGGTCATGGGTTCACAGGCACGAAAAAAGATCACGATTGGCTGTCCGATATAACTTTTTCACCAACCGCGTAATCAACTCGCGGAACAAGTTGCCTGCAAAGATAGGTGAGGTCGCGAGCGTATATATATATATATATTCAAAAGAGAGCTGGACAAATATTGGAAAAACCTTTCTCCTACTTTGTAGTGATCGGAGCATGATTTTTCTGCTGTTTAGAGAAGCCAGGTTTTCATACTCCTTTTCTTCTGTCCCTACCCTTAGACCACCACTGCACCTATCAACAGGAAGCGCAGTCTGGTCAACCTCCGGATCACATCGGTCGAGCATCATGACGTCAACAGGCGCAGGCCTCCACCGAGTTCTAGATTTGAAATCTGAAATTAAAATTTGAGCTCTGTCAATAGCTTGGGTACAATATGCAACTATGCTATATGCAACTATGCTATATGAAACTATGAGTTATGGAAATATTTTATACATCATACTGCAGGAAGGCCAGTCACAGGAGTGATTCTGGAAAAGTCGCCTCTCCGATGTCCCCGCTCTTAATGGCGTCCGAACAACGGAAGGACTTGCACTGAGGTGTTTCACGTGCGAACAACTATGGATAAAAGGGAAAAAGAGACGACAGACAACTTCAGTTCCTGTGCACGACTGATTCTGGATCTGAAATCCTCTCTGGCGGATGCTACCATTCTCACTGTAGACAAAGAAGCCGAATTTAGTGCCATGGAGGCGAACGTTAGTAAGCTGACAAAAAGACTTTCTTCTCTTCATACTGCCTATCTGAGTATATTTGAACAGGCAGTGGGTGATCAACGCAACAGCTTGAAGACGCGATTAGAGCGTGTTCAACAAGGCTTTGCCAACATCGGTCTCAGTGAAGACTATCCACTGAGTGTGCAAATACAATTGGTTGAACGTTCCTTCTCGGGCATTCGTGTCTCTGACCCTACTGCTTCACCAAACTAATGCAGTTCTGTCGAAGATTTGGCAAGGATTGAGAACACATTGCACAGTTTGTCCCAAGATATCCACGATCAATTTCTCGCCACGCTGTCGGTCGAAGTAGACCAACGGGTTACGATCCCTATGAAACGACTAAAAGAGTGTAGCGACTATCATGAATGATATTTTGTTAGTCGCATTCATGTGTACATTTTCAATGATTTTGGTTTTGTACCTACTTTCGTTTTAGTCAAGCTACCCTTTTTGTAACATCCGGCCCGGGGCTAGAACAACAACTCGCTCCGTGCCTCGCTAGCTTGACGTGTTTCTCCGCACTCTCTATTCTCCAGGGTCGGTAATAATACACGAAGTCAACGCGCTGAAATTTGGCATTTCATTGTCGATCGGTTGTCGATAGTGATAACTGACAGGATTTTATTTTGTCGGATCAGTTCCAACAATTGTTGAACCCGAAAATTTCGAACGTTCCGCTACAGTCGTCTCTTGCGTCTTGGTGAGTTCGTTTCACTGCATACTTGCATGTATGCTGCCTCTATTGATGTACACGTAACCAGTTGTTTTTCTCTGTTCGTGTATACGTCCGGCATATAAGCATTTATATATTTCCTCAATTCGGCTTGAATAGTTATTGATATCTGAACCGCGTAAGCGCTACCCCCTGTCCGAAGTCCTACCTAAGCACGTTGCCAGCCTCCGCGTTGGCACTGATGTTCTAGCGGTCCCTCAGTTCCTTGAAAATGACCCTCTCTGGTTTGGTTAGTTATAAGCAGAAATTTCCAACAACCGAATTTTGTCTGATCAAACAAGGTTCTGTCAGTTGTTAGTCAGGTTCCGAGCGAAGGTACCTCACAGCTTCGTGATGTTATAGTACACCAACCGGTATACCTCGAGTACGAAACCTTTCGTAAAATAAAGGAGCAGTTGTTGACCGAAAAGACCCGAGTACAGCAATTTTTCAAGAACTCAAGCCAGATGACACGCCCTACAACACCGCCAGCGCAAACGCAGCAACTCATAGGCAACTCTCACATAGACGTAACCCTCCGGAACCCTGGCTTCAAAGATTGCTAGAAGCCACGCAAGCAAAAGTTTCCGTTGCTCGTTCACAACTCTTGCCGAGACAGCAAAAATGGCTAATCAAGTAATGGAGCCTTTTCAGCAACTACTTGATTGCTTGAGTGTATCACAATCTATTCCAAGTTCTGAAGTAGGCACGTGTGGGTCCGACGAGTTAGTTACCTTAAACGTGGTCTAGCATACATTAAGGATCTAGGAGCAGAAATCCCAGTTCCGCGACGCGGCTTGAACTAACTTTCTTCAAGCCGTTCTTCATGTCTTCGACCTAGTATATCACCCAGACACCATATACCGCAGTCAAAAGCTGACTGTCGTTACCACGAACGTTCCGGCAGCCGGGCCAAACGGTGCACAAACCCCGCATCTACGCCTTATCAAGGCGATGCACACCCAACATCTGACCTAGTTTGATATCCACGGGTCAACCAATCTGGCAGCTCTGGTTTCATAAGCCATCCATCGGACGTCTTTCCAACGGTGTAGCTCTCACAGTCGTAAGCAGCACGGTAAACACCTCGGATTAAACGTTCACACGGCTCGAACCCCGAACGCTTGCCACAGCACCATTCCCTGGTAGGTTATTCCCGCACAAGATCAGGTATTCTCGACATTCAGGACCGACCCAGAGACAACATCTGTCGCTCATTCACGCGAGTGCAGTTTCAGCCACGGCACATTTCAGCCGGCATCGGACCCTGCAACGTCGTAAGCACTACATAACGCAGGTACTGCAAGGAGAACACGACTGACATTAATGTCCTCACACTACACGGTCACTCCTGTTTGTTCATCGACACAAACACCCTCGATCTCCAACGCCAAGTTGTTTTTGCAACACCGTGTCAGAAGCTTTGTTGAACCATATGAGATTGTTTGCGCACGTTTGCAAGGAATAATCCATCTTGTCCGTGCAAACCATGGATATTTCTAGGTCAAAAGCAGTTCACGCCGAGCGGTCGCGCGGATAACACTAACAGCGCCAAACACACGCTAACGGCTTCATTTCAGTCCGCCTGGCATTCACTCGCACGACCTGCCTGAGGATACTTGTCCGCTTAAGCACCACGTACTATTCCTTGGCATTGGTCTGGACCAAGTCTATTCGCCTATTATTCTTTTTCCTTTTTGAGTCTATCAACTGTGACAGGATAACAAAGAAGAAGAGAATCAAAGACAGTGACACACGAAGTTGTAGTGTCCATGAAACGCTGACTGTAAAATTATTTAGTTCCCAACGGATACGTTGACATGGTGAATTATACTTTTCCGCATGTCCTGCGTGTACTTCACCTTGTTTTATCTCTTACAGACGATCCGGACATGGTGCGTGGAGAGACAACTCCCATCTGCCTATCGTACAGCACTGGACAAACCTACTCCCATTTTCTCTCAAGAGATTTTAGGGTTACGAAGCCCGCTGCGATAGACAAGAAACGCACCGAAGACTAAATAACATAAATAACTGAACCATACCAGCGCAGCAACTATCTTCGACCGACCCCCATCCACCCCCGAACTTTGACATTCCCTATCACGTGCAATCATCCTTTGCGTGTATCACCCTGTAACTGTGATCAATCTACAGGACGTGATATGTGATTTTTCCTCCCTCGCTGCAATAACGAAGGCCTGTGTAATACTTACTAGCCTTCTGGGGGAGAGCTATGTAGCGACTATAATAAATGACATTTTGTTAGTCGCATTCATGTGTACATTTTCAATGATTTTGGTTTTGTACCTACTTTCGTTTTAGTCAAGCTACCCTTTTTGTAACATCCGGCCCGGGGCTAGAACAACAACTCGCTCCGTGCCTCGCTAGCTTGACGTGTTTCTCCGCACTCTCTATTCTCCAGGGTCGGTAATAATACACGAAGTCAACGCGCTGAAATTTGGCATTTCATTGTCGATCGGTTGTCGATAGTGATAACTGACAGGATTTTATTTTGTCGGATCAGTTCCAACAAGAGAAATATAGGATGGAGGAGCAACGTTGTGAACAACTGATGCAAGTTTTGGAACTATTTTACACATCACACCGCTGGCAGGCCAGTGAAATCTTCAGGCCTCTACACTAGACTCAGTTCTCGATGCTAATTTCAATCATCGAAAGCGGTACTACACCGTTTTCAACGATTGCCTTTCCGACCAACGGATACTCACTTGACACTGAAAACCAAGAGCCGACTGGATCCGTGAACTTTGGACCAATGTTCTAAACTCGTGTATCAGCCGCTGAAGCGCTGGTAACAATCACCACGTGAAAGCCGAAGACAAGGTTGGCAAAGATGGAGTGTATATTGACTTGAACAACAGATAAGTAGCTTGTGTGTACAATGAAGTCAACAGTTATGAAAAATGGTGTGCACCACTAGATTGAAAGGACGACGGACATTACATCAAATAGCAGCGAATTTACGAAACCCGTCCTTGAATCTGAAGGTCAGGTTGAGCGTGCGGGTGTGTGGGTGGTCGTCAACGACGAATAATGATATGGGAAATTCTGCTTCAAATAATAGTGAGCAGTGCAATTGGATAGCTGTCCCTGCTGTGAGTTGACGTTCTTCATCATATTTTTTTATGGTTTTCGAGCGGTTCTTATAGGAACCTTAAAGAACTGACAGGACTAACAGTTACCGAAATTTTCAAGTTTGATAGCAGACTCACTTTAAGGTTGAACACATCCGTGTTGTCGGGGTTGGTCCCAGTCAAACGTAAAGTCAAGGTTTGATAAAAAATATCACCTAAGAAATCTCTAAAACCTTGTATCTATACCATGGCTGCGGATACACGCTGCCACCCACCAAGTGTGGAAGACAACTCGCGGAAGGTTTAAACAGGGGCTTTCAAAACATGAGTGTGAACCTAAAGACGTGGAAGATAAATAATCAAATATTTTGGGCGATAAAAAAGTGAACTTAAAAGGAGACCTGATAAATTCCTTTCCTTCCGGATCATTCCCATTTTATGTTATATTCCTGTCAGAAGCGCGGTTTTCTGGTCTAAGCGAAGCCTGTTCATAAAATCAGCCTAACCATCCGAGTATGTGCAAACTTACAAATTGAACAAAGAGACTCCTGTAGTGGACAATTGAGTTTGCGCTCGACCCTCATCCACCGACAATTTAAGACGCTTTTCCTGAATAACAATAAAAACATTGTCCTAACAGGCATTGAACTGAAAAGACGTGGCTGGGGTCGGAAACAAACCGTACATTTCCAACAGTGTTGTGAAATATGATGGGGAGTTAGTTCTAGCCTAGTCTGAGACCAATGGCGGCAACTAAAAGAAAGAAAAGGAACGTTGACCGAACTCCAGCCTACACGGCGGCTGTTCAAGCTGTTCAAGTGAAAAGTGCATAGAACCTAGAAGCGCGTTAAACAACGATGGAAAAGGTACATGCTAAACGACCTTAAAGAGTGGAGTAATAGATGAGTCGTTCCTAAAAAGCCAAGCATTCACTGCGTTCATTTAGTTGCACGACTGAAGAAAATGGCACTAAATTCGTATCAATTCTCCTATGGCGCACGTACACAGAATCATGCATACAGAACAAACAAGCGTGGGAACATGGTTGCAGCTGGGATCCCTAGAGAAGCCACACGATAGTTGGTTACTACACTCGTTTAGCAATCACCACCAAACACTCGCCTTCTCATCTCTTTGTTCAGTCGTTGATGTAATCCGACAGGAGCAAGCAATGATAGATAATCAAGTCCTTGAACACGGTCCATGTCTACTTTGAGGTACCAATCTTCGCAGCTGCAAAGTAGCACAATCTTCATAGTCACCTCATTGGAATGCTCTCCGGTCGTCAAAGGTGTCCTAGATCAATCATTACCACCCTAGCTCTGGCGACACGAGATTTCGTTCCATCCTCTACACCCCGCTATTACTGATCTAATTCCCTAGGTTCATGAGCTGGTCAATAGCCTCCATAGCTCCATTATCAGAGTAGTTTTGCAGAAACACTTTAATTCGAGGCTGCAGAACGCATTCCGAAGTAGTTGACGGAGCGCAAAATAACGTTTAACAGCGTTTGTGTCGCTCGAAATTTGCCACAAAGCATCTTATCGTCAGCTTAGCCGAGGTCAGTCAATCTTCTAATAAGTGGACGACCCACACCACCATTTCGTGGGTGCTGTAGACAGTGCCTTATTTCATCCATGTCGGAAAATGGGCGGCTCTGAAGTCGCCGCTCTTGGCGCTGAAACTGTCAGATATTTCTCTGTAGACCCTAACCTGAGCTAACGTATGTGAATAAACCGTTGACAGTATGCTCACACACGTGCGTCTGAGTGGCTCTAAAAGTATAGCTAGATCCGTTGAACCGTGCACACTTTTATACTTGACAAGCAGTACATATGACGGTGCTCCAGAATTCGGCGGAGTACACACTTTATCACTGCACCCTCGTCCGGGACGAAATCTTATCTGTTCTTCCTTAATGCCCGTCTGTCGGGCTGCAGTGAATCGGCAAGGAATAATGCATGCCGGAGCCTCATTAATGACGGGTCGAGCTATTCCGTCTGTGGTTTTCACGAAAGCCCCTGATTATGTTCTTGAGTGTAGGAACTACCATCGCGTGCTCCCAGCATATACGAATGGATGCAACCGAATGAGGGTCTCCAACAACGCTCCACTTTCCTTGAAAAGTGCTAACGCCAGGTCATCCGGTTCAGTGGCCCTATCACACCTGAGTACGGAATTGCAAAAGCGGAACTCAGTTTTGGTAGGTGGTTTTAACTCTCTCGACCGGGTTGCTACATTATGAACTTTTTGCGACAACATAGTGAAAGCGAGAGACCAGCTAAATTGACCCTCGGAGTGTTCTGCCCAGCCCTTTGATCTTCTGGGCTTATAGAATAGCGTTCCGCCTGTCTCCGTCACAGCGAGACTGGACCTTGACGCGGTGTGACGGCTTGTGCGTCTCATGACCCATTGGGCTAAACTGGATAGTGTGGCCAACACACCGACAGTCACTCATAACAGTAGACCAGTAGATAGAGGTCTGACAAACCACTGTCTCCTGACCCTCCAGGTTTGGGGTGGAAGAAGGTTGGCATCATTTTTCTAATACATCGCCACCTACCCACTGCCTTGCGGTACAGGCTTTTGAGCCAAAGGCTTCGGTTGAGAACCGTTATCGTTCTCTTGTCTAGATCTGGACGTCCTGTTAGCGTCTCAGCCCACACACGATCAAACGTATTCGTAAAATTGGTAATTCTCTACTGCATCACAGCAGGGTGCATATACGAAAACGTGCTACTGCTGATCCCTCCTCCACTATTCCATCAAATCTAGCCCTCACGCCCTTCCCGACGCCCGTTTCTGATAATTACTTTGCAGGTCCCACAACACACGGTGACAGTAAGTCCCATCTCTTAGCATTCAACCTCAGACGTCCATTGTCCCTTGCTTAGGCCTAGAATGCGAATTAATATGGGTGTCTTTAACGTTGTAACTCTAAAAGATATAAGTCAGCAGGCCGCTCTCACACGAACGTTCGGTTCGTTGAATGTCGATACCTGCTGTATCTCGGAGACTAGAATCCAAGAGAGTGGTCAGCTTTTTGTGGCCGTAAAAGGCGTTTGGCCTGCGAAGTTCATTGCACGAAATCCTGTACAGGTTACGCCAAAACATAGATCCACGGACGCGTACACTCATTTACACGGCTGATGCTTATTCACACACATTGGGCAGCAATACATTGTCGTTCGTCCTAGTGGCACGACGCACATATCGCGTACTCACTATCCCAATAGTTGTCTCTGGTTCATCATCTTCCTTGCGTTGACACTTGCCCTTTATTTCCCAAATATGTTCCCAAATTGTGAATAGTGTACTACTCACAAACGGTGCTGCCTATTGTACGACACCTTCTGAGGTTCCCTGGCTCCTCTGCATCTGCTGAACAATTATCTCCGACCGACGCAATTTCGTCTCTCGGATTAATGACCTTCTGTTCGTTTGCCGCGCCGGCAAATCGTACCACTTCGCTAATTCATTGCCATACACTCGTTTCCTCTCTCTGTCTCTCTTGGTCATATGTACTGGGCCTCGTTTGGGAATTATTAAATACGGGCCTTTTCATTTGGGCCGAATTTTTTTTAAGTCTGGGTCGCTGGCACCCTTGTTCTGATGATCCCTATATTTCAACTTTTCTTTTAGGCTGAACATTCTATCTTCACCGAGCCCCGGAGCTGCCGATTCCCAATCTTTGTATGTGCTTGTGACGCTTCCAGGTTTCGTTCGTCTTTTCCCTTTCGGCAACCAACTCTCTGGTGGAGTCGTTGCATTGTGACCATATTCCAATATTACTGATGAGTAGTCGGGGATTTGGTTTATTTTC
>QNGE01006701.1:0-15169 GCA_008508345.1 Paragonimus westermani
CACGGCGGCCGCATTCGCAAGCGCTTTGTGTTTCCACTTATCCAATCAGCCATTCGCCGTGGATGCAGGTTTTTGGTGGTCGTGGCTAGATAATATTTCGGGCGCACCCGTTTCTTTATCTCTTTATTGTCATTCTTGAGCCTGTTATTTGCGCGGTTGTTGATGTGAACAACATCACTTTATGTATGAAAGACCCACTTGGGCTTGAGGTGGAACCAAATGCATAAAGTATAAGTCACAGACTTTCTATCATATCGGCTGTTGATGTCCAAACCGAGCAAGATCATACACTGTAGTATGTGAAAACACGGTTTATTCTTGCTCATCGTCCATTCTAGCCATTCGGTTCAAAAGTACCATTTGCGATGAAAATTGGTCTTTTGACGAAAAAAGTAAACAAATGGAATTTATCTACGCGGGTTTGGATGGCATCACGTGCGTGAAATTAAACAGTATCAATGCGAAGACAACACGGGCTGTTCCCTTTTGTGAAGTCATTCTGTCCGTGACAGACATTTGCGCAGCTATACTTTCCTATGATTTTCGGAGGCAATTTAATACCGTGGAAGAACGTACTCCCAACTACCAACGCACGAAAATACCGCGAGTAGGCCACTTCCCGTGCTATTCACAACTAAACACCCATATAACCTCAAACCTAAGTGATGGGAAATGCTGGATGGCATACTTTTTCCAGTTTGCCTTGTGTGTGGCATTCATGTTCATCACATGTGGTAAACTTCCGAAGAACCCAACCCACGTTATCTCTGCTTTTCTATTGCCTCCATCTTGGACCATGATCAAGACATTCTTTGAATCACCCCCAAAGCATTTCCCTAATGCTTTTGACGTCCAATAACAGGTGTTATACAAGAAACTCACCTGACATTCCAGGCTTCAGCTTATGTCGTAGGTTTCCAGCGTCAGTGGTTGTGTTGAACATCTCGCAAACAATGTCCACATATTGTCCAATATAGATAGTGTATTGTACTCGAAAAGACATCACTCGCGACCAGTCTTGGATTTGACGGATTGGACTCATGCATCAGGTGATCAAGGAGTTCCTAGTGCCCTAACAAGAAAGAACAACCAAACAGGAAATCCTTCAGACCGCATCAAACCGCGAAATGCAAAAGTTGTCGTGGGAACTAAAATGCCGGAACCAACGAAGAAAAGTCTGCCGGACAAACGGTACAATCCTGCATTGAATCGTAGGACCGGTAGTACGTACACCGATAATGAGTGAAGAGAATACGCAAGGACTGTGTCGTTATGACCTATGGAACAACGGCATTGTTTGCAATACTCCAATGGTTATACGGAAGTAAATCACACAAAGAGGATGCCGGTGCCGGTGAAGGTAACACTCCAAAAATGCCAAGGTATCAAATGCCGTTGTTCAGTCCAACCGTACGTTAGTTCAAGTGTGAAACGAGTTGGAAACAGCCACTTGAACGCAAAAAGAGATTTACCAATTTTTCGTGCAATATAAGTTTCATCGAGTACAATAGTTACGTTACAATGAGGAAAGTCGGCTATACCCAAGAATCACTTGTATTCCCACTGGTGCTAAGAAACTTTTTGCATCTTTTTCGATGATAGCACCACGGTGGCCTCCGCAATCGATTCCGCGTGAGAAAGGTGCTTTTGCCGGGATTTCTTTGCTGGAATACATGATTCCTCTTTGTAGAAACCCCCAATTTCCGGTGGCCCGGAGGTATACATAAATTTGTGAGTCCCGATTACTTTGCGTTTGCGTTATATTTCACATCAAATACCAAAATCAATCCCAATAAAGGCCATGCCACCTTGATCGTGGGTAATATACTTATGTGAATAATATGTTCAATCTGTATCCCGTCAGAATTTCAGGCCGAAGTCGGCTGACGAAATGTCGATTACAACACTCCTGACGAAGGCCACCCGAGGTGGTTGAAACCTAGAGTATTGCAACTTGCTCGTAACGTTGTGTTATTCACAATCTGTTTAAAATAACATGACAAACACGACGCCCGAAATATTCAACATCATTCATACTAAATTTAGTGAGGATATCTTGAAAATACAACGTGCAGCATTAGATGAATCAGCCCGCGTAACGTCTAGTTGATGAGGATATGACCATGCACGACGATATGTGAGGAGTGCGTTCAGGTGAGCGTGACCCATGTACGCACTGCAATTTCGCACACAAATTCGCACCGTAGTCAACAATTGTACAATTAGGTAATTATGTGAGTAAGGCGGCGAAACATGTACAGCGAGAAAAGAATATTCAAATTTATCAAGAAGAATTTGAGACGCATGCCTCCGAAATGATAGTTCTCGAAATCTCCCAAATTTGATCTGAAAAAATGCTGGGTGGTTTTGTCAATTGGCAACTCACACTTTGATCACCGGCCTATTGGTCACGCCGAAAACAGTGATTTGAGAATGGAGAAAGTGAACTGTCGAGGAAATTCTCCACTATTTGTGGTAGATGGTCTCAGGACAATACGTAGAAATTTTTCGGGATAGGGAGGAGATATGAAAGCACATACTACTGCGGAGAATTTTGCAGCTCTCGTGAACTGCCCAACTAATACGGAGTTTCGGGTGTCCGGACGTTGTGGGGTGTCACCTTGTGTGAGATATGTATTTTGCTTCCCAACTGTGTTTGAATGTACCTTGTCATTTGCACGCGGCCAACTGCTGACTTATCTGATGACTAACGGCTCACTTTTATGCTCGTCATTTCCCCGACGATAACATTGACTTCCGCCTATGCCATTTCATCTAAAACAGTCCAATCTTCCTATCGCGGGTACTTGTGGTTCTGACGATTGTTGGTCTAATCTTTACGTGTTGCAAACTTCACTGATGGCTATCAGTATGCTTTCCAACATTTCGTTGCATTTTAATAGCTCCACAAAGGTTTAACACTTGAAGACGCATTTATCATCGAATAACTTCTGGAGGACAAATGTAGTGTGTCTTGAACGGCTCAGACGCAAGTTCACTCTGATTTCTCCTGTGTAAGCTTCTCGGCAATGTTTTCCATAGTTTGAGTCAACTAGGCGGCGCAGTGACCAGTGTGAACACATACTGCAAGCTTATATGTTTTTCGTAGGTCAAGGTTTTGAAAGCCTGCTTGGTTCATCGCTCATCCAAACCTCAATACGATAGAACATCTAACGGGGAGCCAACCTGAACGTCGCACTGAAGACACAGCGTCAGGACTGTACGAATAGTCTGAATGCTACACACTCCGTTAGTCGTTAACTTCTTTGTTCTGTGCTGCAACAATTAACCCACGGTTTGTGAATTTATATGTGTCAATACAGTCAACCAATGACAAACTGATTTCTCCAACACTGTTGTGCGTCGACAGAGTTGAGTTATTGTCTTGTGAATAAGTACCGCACACTGCAACTAGTAAGAGTCTTCTACGTATTACTTGCATGAGAGGTTTCAAGTTGAGTGCGATTGCACGGGCCATTCGAAATCCCTATTCGTGTGTATCATTTTCAAATCAAACAAACACTGCAGCAACTAATGTAAGCACGTATTGCGCATTTCGATGTTATCCATAGTTTTTCATCTTCACGTAACAATATATAGTGCGGGTATATGCTGCTTACTTGGGGTGGCATAATGTTTCACGTCTCACGACTTTCCTCTCCGTTTGAACGGTGTCATTTTGATTGCTTTGATGAGTCAGGATACAGAATGCGTGCGGTAATGTGTCGAACTTTATTTCATCCTTTTAACACATTGGTGTGATACAAGGTGAACAACAACTCATCAGTCACGCTCCCCGGGATTTCGTTTCAGCTGAATGATCTTCCGATACTGTGACTGTAACTGACATTCTTTTGATCCGGATATATCGTTGTTGTTGGCGGGTATCCACAGATTTTTCACTGTTCATTGTATAGATAACCTTGTTTTAGAGGTCCGTCTGTGCGGCCTGCAGCTAAAGAAAGCAGACCAAAGATGACACACGCAGACAAGGTACCCAAAGTCGATTGATTGGCAACATAATAAACGTTGTCGTACGTTGGAAGGTGGATCTGTCGGTCTTAATGCTCTGCCCCCCTGAGCGTTTTGGATGGCAACTCCGAGACTTACGGACAGTGTAAGCAAAAACAAATGTTTGCAAGGGTTAAGGTAATGTTAACGGAGTTGGTTGGAAACGGTCTGCTGAGGAAACGCTTTAACTTTGCGCGTCATGCTTCTGCCTTCTTGGCGGTGGATGGTTCTGTTGTGGATAACTATCAGCGGACTCGTGAATTATGCAAAAGCCATTACTCCGTCAGAAGGGTTTCGGTATTTTGACACGAACGTCTCACGCTGAAATGAGCACACACGGTCATTTAAAAGGATAATGTTAGAGTGGTACATCGTTAGAATAAAGGCGTTACTGTTCAGAAGGTTTTGGAACCATCGTGGGCGTTACTTCCCAAAGCCTGGATACTTGGTGGCACAGAAGAGAACACGGAAAGCTCGTATGACGGTTTGTCCTGGGAAAATACGAGATAACACTAGTTCCGTACCCATCAGGTTAAGCCGGCCGCATGTTTTGTCTCTTTAACACTCCGCGCAACACCATAGTAAAACGGGACAATTGTAAGTTCCTCCTGCCGTACCAAAAATGTGATACGCGGCCACTGTCTAACTATGTTGCGGATGCAAGGGTAGGGCTAAGACGACAAGCCCCAGTGTTGTCATCGTGTTAAGGTCGGTCAGGTAGTACATCTGGTCTACTGCAATAGAGCAGTTGTACATTCACGTGGACAATTGCGTTAAGGACGCGGCGCTGTTACCCACATATTTGCTGTCAGGGATCAGTCCAATTACCACAGACCCAGCTACAAAATGGGACTCTCCTTAAAGGTCTCTCAGCAACTACCGTGCTCTGCGCTAGCCAGCTCTTGGTTCTGGCATGACGCACTCATCTATCGACATTCTAGCCCAACCCTTATAATAATACATTGGGTTACTCAGTCTCTGCCCACCATCCGACACACTGGACTCAACACAGCCCTCGGACTGATGCAAGAATTTTCAACAAGCCGTGGGGTTGTCATTGAAAATCCAAGCTAAACACTTGGCACTGACAAGCTTGCCGACAATAGAGCAAATAGTGAGATCGATGCCGATTCTGCGGTGCGGACCGTTACCAGATGCAAACGCGGAGTACAGTCATAAAGAAACTTATGAGTGTGGGCCTTTCGCCCATACTTATCATCACTATTTTCTACTTCTAGATGCTCATTACAGAAATCCTCATTCTCATCCGATGGCGTGGCATCCAGCCTCGCCTTCCCTACTTCTGAATCAGCTTGCAATAAAACAATGTGTAGTTCAATTTCCGCCTTAAGCTGCCTTTCTTTCATTTCAGCCCGTAACGACGCGGATCTAGCCTGAAAACTCCCCCTGACTGTTGCGTCTAGCACGGGAACTAGAGTATGAGATAGAATCAATAACACTTCTGACCTGCCCGGTTGAATTCTTCTGACCATCTAGGATGGTTTGTTTTTGAAATTGTCAGACTTTATCGAGGGTAGGACAAAATGAAGATCAGTGTTGAGTACTGTACAATTTCCCACGAATACGTTGAGCAACACGTAGCGATGAACTGATTAGTTTATATATTCAGAACAGGATTGATTCGCAACGCCCCGTTACTTGTGAACAAATTATCAAGGTGAAAAATTAGACAGCTTCAAAGTTTTCGATTGACGGATCGTTTACTGGAAATGAGTTACAGTTTGTTTCTGAACAGGCTGGCGACTAGCAATAATCACATAATAAGGCGTTCATACCCAAAAGAGTTCTTCCGAGCAGTCAACAGTTTCAAAAACAATGTGGCGGGCTGAGCTCCAGAAAAGGGCGATACGCGCACCACCCAAGAAAAGTACGACTGCCAACTGGCTAGTTGCACAACAGTAGAAGCAATACATTAAGGCAGAAGCGTTTATGTCAGGGTTCGCATAACGGTTAGAAAAAGTGGGTGTTGAATACACAGGGATAAGCAATCGGATGGATGGGGTTGGGCCGGATTTCTACAATTGTGGAGTACATTCGCTGATACACGAAGTACAGAGTGGTTTGCCATTCCACATGACGGATATTGCAAAACAAGTCGAAAACCTAGACAAACTCCTCAACGTAACTCGAAGATGCATGTCGCCTGTACTGCTCAGTCACAAGCGAAGTCGTCCAGCGACGACTGTACTTAGTCTCACCAAGATGGGGATTTTGAATGGACCGTGCAATCGCACTCAACTTGAAACCTCTCATGCAAGTAATACGTAGAAGACTCTTACTAGTTGCAGTGTGCGGTACTTATTCACAAGACAATAACTCAACTCTGTCGACGCACAACAGTGTTGGAGAAATCAGTTTGTCATTGGTTGACTGTATTGACACATATAAATTCACAAACCGTGGGTTAATTGTTGCAGCACAGAACAAAGAAGTTAACGACTAACGGAGTGTGTAGCATTCAGACTATTCGTACAGTCCTGACGCTGTGTCTTCAGTGCGACGTTCAGGTTGGCTCCCCGTTAGATGTTCTATCGTATTGAGGTTTGGATGAGCGATGAACCAAGCAGGCTTTCAAAACCTTGACCTACGAAAAACATATAAGCTTGCAGTATGTGTTCACACTGGTCACTGCGCCGCCTAGTTGACTCAAACTATGGAAAACATTGCCGAGAAGCTTACACAGGAGAAATCAGAGTGAACTTGCGTCTGAGCCGTTCAAGACACACTACATTTGTCCTCCAGAAGTTATTCGATGATAAATGCGTCTTCAAGTGTTAAACCTTTGTGGAGCTATTAAAATGCAACGAAATGTTGGAAAGCATACTGATAGCCATCAGTGAAGTTTGCAACACGTAAAGATTAGACCAACAATCGTCAGAACCACAAGTACCCGCGATAGGAAGATTGGACTGTTTTAGATGAAATGGCATAGGCGGAAGTCAATGTTATCGTCGGGGAAATGACGAGCATAAAAGTGAGCCGTTAGTCATCAGATAAGTCAGCAGTTGGCCGCGTGCAAATGACAAGGTACATTCAAACACAGTTGGGAAGCAAAATACATATCTCACACAAGGTGACACCCCACAACGTCCGGACACCCGAAACTCCGTATTAGTTGGGCAGTTCACGAGAGCTGCAAAATTCTCCGCAGTAGTATGTGCTTTCATATCTCCTCCCTATCCCGAAAAATTTCTACGTATTGTCCTGAGACCATCTACCACAAATAGTGGAGAATTTCCTCGACAGTTCACTTTCTCCATTCTCAAATCACTGTTTTCGGCGTGACCAATAGGCCGGTGATCAAAGTGTGAGTTGCCAATTGACAAAACCACCCAGCATTTTTTCAGATCAAATTTGGGAGATTTCGAGAACTATCATTTCGGAGGCATGCGTCTCAAATTCTTCTTGATAAATTTGAATATTCTTTTCTCGCTGTACATGTTTCGCCGCCTTACTCACATAATTACCTAATTGTACAATTGTTGACTACGGTGCGAATTTGTGTGCGAAATTGCAGTGCGTACATGGGTCACGCTCACCTGAACGCACTCCTCACATATCGTCGTGCATGGTCATATCCTCATCAACTAGACGTTACGCGGGCTGATTCATCTAATGCTGCACGTTGTATTTTCAAGATATCCTCACTAAATTTAGTATGAATGATGTTGAATATTTCGGGCGTCGTGTTTGTCATGTTATTTTAAACAGATTGTGAATAACACAACGTTACGAGCAAGTTGCAATACTCTAGGTTTCAACCACCTCGGGTGGCCTTCGTCAGGAGTGTTGTAATCGACATTTCGTCAGCCGACTTCGGCCTGAAATTCTGACGGGATACAGATTGAACATATTATTCACATAAGTATATTACCCACGATCAAGGTGGCATGGCCTTTATTGGGATTGATTTTGGTATTTGATGTGAAATATAACGCAAACGCAAAGTAATCGGGACTCACAAATTTATGTATACCTCCGGGCCACCGGAAATTGGGGGTTTCTACAAAGAGGAATCATGTATTCCAGCAAAGAAATCCCGGCAAAAGCACCTTTCTCACGCGGAATCGATTGCGGAGGCCACCGTGGTGCTATCATCGAAAAAGATGCAAAAAGTTTCTTAGCACCAGTGGGAATACAAGTGATTCTTGGGTATAGCCGACTTTCCTCATTGTAACGTAACTATTGTACTCGATGAAACTTATATTGCACGAAAAATTGGTAAATCTCTTTTTGCGTTCAAGTGGCTGTTTCCAACTCGTTTCACACTTGAACTAACGTACGGTTGGACTGAACAACGGCATTTGATACCTTGGCATTTTTGGAGTGTTACCTTCACCGGCACCGGCATCCTCTTTGTGTGATTTACTTCCGTATAACCATTGGAGTATTGCAAACAATGCCGTTGTTCCATAGGTCATAACGACACAGTCCTTGCGTATTCTCTTCACTCATTATCGGTGTACGTACTACCGGTCCTACGATTCAATGCAGGATTGTACCGTTTGTCCGGCAGACTTTTCTTCGTTGGTTCCGGCATTTTAGTTCCCACGACAACTTTTGCATTTCGCGGTTTGATGCGGTCTGAAGGATTTCCTGTTTGGTTGTTCTTTCTTGTTAGGGCACTAGGAACTCCTTGATCACCTGATGCATGAGTCCAATCCGTCAAATCCAAGACTGGTCGCGAGTGATGTCTTTTCGAGTACAATACACTATCTATATTGGACAATATGTGGACATTGTTTGCGAGATGTTCAACACAACCACTGACGCTGGAAACCTACGACATAAGCTGAAGCCTGGAATGTCAGGTGAGTTTCTTGTATAACACCTGTTATTGGACGTCAAAAGCATTAGGGAAATGCTTTGGGGGTGATTCAAAGAATGTCTTGATCATGGTCCAAGATGGAGGCAATAGAAAAGCAGAGATAACGTGGGTTGGGTTCTTCGGAAGTTTACCACATGTGATGAACATGAATGCCACACACAAGGCAAACTGGAAAAAGTATGCCATCCAGCATTTCCCACCACTTAGGTTTGAGGTTATATGGGTGTTTAGTTGTGAATAGCACGGGAAGTGGCCTACTCGCGGTATTTTCGTGCGTTGGTAGTTGGGAGTACGTTCTTCCACGGTATTAAATTGCCTCCGAAAATCATAGGAAAGTATAGCTGCGCAAATGTCTGTCACGGACAGAATGACTTCACAAAAGGGAACAGCCCGTGTTGTCTTCGCATTGATACTGTTTAATTTCACGCACGTGATGCCATCCAAACCCGCGTAGATAAATTCCATTTGTTTACTTTTTTCGTCAAAAGACCAATTTTCATCGCAAATGGTACTTTTGAACCGAATGGCTAGAATGGACGATGAGCAAGAATAAACCGTGTTTTCACATACTACAGTGTATGATCTTGCTCGGTTTGGACATCAACAGCCGATATGATAGAAAGTCTGTGACTTATACTTTATGCATTTGGTTCCACCTCAAGCCCAAGTGGGTCTTTCATACATAAAGTGATGTTGTTCACATCAACAACCGCGCAAATAACAGGCTCAAGAATGACAATAAAGAGATAAAGAAACGGGTGCGCCCGAAATATTATCTAGCCACGACCACCAAAAACCTGCATCCACGGCGAATGGCTGATTGGATAAGTGGAAACACAAAGCGCTTGCGAATGCGGCCGCCGTGATTCTATAAAACCTATGTTTTCGCGCATTGCATCAGTTGTTATTGTTTGCTAGTGCGTATCCTGTTTGCTTCATTTTGGTGATTTCATTTCACCTAGCATTTTTCGTTTTCTTCATATGCACTTACTTTCAGACCTTTTGAACCTAACACTTCGTAAAATGTTGAATATCATATCGTAGTTCCCCCCAAGTCAGCCACTTTCCCGAAATTGCCACTCGTCAATCGATCACCCCTGCGCAAAAATGCATGTTGACGGTGAGGAAAAGTGTAAAATCTTCAGATCGTTCAGTCGACATCTGCCCCACCTCTGCTATCGCAAAGGAGATCAAGGCCGCTGCTAAAACATCGGTCTCAACAGCAAATCTTAGCGCATCACACGAAAGGCACAATACTAAACCATGTCCAGTTTCTATTACCAATGTATTCGTAGTTCAGGTTTTGAAAATAAGGGAATTATAGTCTGGAATATCGAAACTACACAGTAGAAAAGAGGGGCTTATCGAAATTCTCAACAAATTAGGTCCGTTATTGTGCATCATAAATGCCTCAAGTAGCATCAGCCATCAGACTGCCCCCAGTCACAAAGACCTCATAGCCGCTGGAACGCTTCTTGGTAGTGTATCTACGGAATTGAACTAGCGGTTATGCTGCGAAAACGAAGTGGTGGTGTTTAACGCACCTGACATAATACCTTTGTTGTCGGTGAAAAGGGTCTTACTCACAGCCAGTAAAATGAAATAACAAGAGTGCTTCTTTTTAAGACTTCACAAGAACGTACAGCAGAAGCATTATCCAATGTTGCTACAGTTTACACGTAAACTTGTAGCAAACGAAGACAAGAGGAAATCAGAAGTGGCACAGATTTTGAGTCTCTAAGGGTGTTTGGTGACAAGACACCACTCCACAGGGGAATATCACGAGCCGACATTCCCCGAGAAAAAAACAGTCAACAATCTCATTGATCTGACTGTAGATCTCAACTGCTTCACGAGTTCTCTAAACCCGCAAGTTACAGCTGGAAACGCCGTTGCGTCGCCGGTCCAGGCGAACACTAGAAAACAAACCACGTCTATCTCTGATAACGCTGGGTGCGTTCAGGTTTCTGCAACGAAACTCATGACAATTGCTAACAACATATCACCTAGTGCTCAACGTCTCCCTCTGTCAACCGCGGCCTTGACTAGAAAAAGTCCCAGACCTAAGGCATCCATAGTTACTCAGAACGCTGGAAGAAGCAGTGTAAATGCCCCTGATAATGACGTGGCTGCGCGAGCAGGGCCATCCGCTTCTCATCAGAGGAATGTCTCTTCGTTGTATGGAGTAATCGGAAATACCAACGGTGACCCCAAAACACCTGAAAAATGCTCTAACTCAACACTAAGACCTGTAAGGTGTTTACCAGAGAACTGCATTTCAGATTTGCATTATAAGAGTGATACAAAAGAACTTTACGAGCGCCATGAATCTGGTTTTAAAAACCACATTCTAAGAAACAACGCTTCACCTGTGAAAATGCACACTGTCTCCCACTGAGTCCAGGTCAACCTACTACTAAACTAGGGGTCACGGTTACCATCTACTATTCAATAGCTCCGTGGTTACTCATCCCCCCACCCAAAATGTACGTGCTACTAGGAACCAAGTTCCCAATATATATGGCCGAGCAAGTACGTCATCACCTCATTATGTCAACAACACAAATGTTTGCCAAATCAGCCGTTTTTTGTGCACCCCCCGATACTTCATCAACCACCATCTGGACCCCTCCTGAAGTCCCACTCTGCCATCCCCTCATAATGGCACTTTTCCAACACATCCTCTCATGTATCCAAACTTTTACGACATCCACTCGAATTTGGGCAGAAACTCGGTACACTCCTTAGATCAGGCCCTTCCATTTAGTAATTCGCAACCCGCTGCCCCATCTGTCATGAAGTTATTTAGCAGTTTATCTGCTGTGCCCGACAGAAAGAATTTCGTTAGTTTCTTACTAATGAACGCAAGATCGTTGGTTAGTAAGATGCACATTTTCAAACCCTTTGTCGTTTAACCTAATCCCCATATCTTTCTCGTAACTAAGATGTGGTGCCCTCTTGACACCTCAGACAGTCAGATGAGCACTGTAGGATATCACATGTTTCGTAGAGATCGTCCCACAGGGCGAGAAGGTGGGTACATCATTTACCTGAAAGGGCAACTTTAAGCAGTCACACTTGATGAGTCTATACTACATAAACTCGAGGACTCGTTGTGGTTGATGGTCTCTATTGGTTCTTGCGAGCTACTTGTAAGATGCATCTACAGATCGCCTAATGCTGCCAGCAATGAGTTGACTGACCTTTTGGAGATGATGAATCATGTGTCCAGCATGCCTTTTGATTATAAACTAGCAGGCGGTGACTTCAAGATGCCTAATATATCCCGGACCTCATTCTCTGCTCCAGCAAAACAGGCCGAATTTCTTTCATGCATTCAGTTGAACGGTTGGAACCAACATGTCCTAACACCCACCAGAAAGGAGTATAGTTTGGATCCTATATGTACCACAGGTATTTCGTCTGTAGAGATATCTGTTGTGCAACAATTCCCAGGAAGTGACCATATTGTCGCCAAATGTCTGTTTGATTTCAAGATGGCTGCCAAACCGACAGTTGTATTCTGCCGTCCTACCATATTCATTGATTGTAATGCTTTTTTCACCCTACTAAGACCCTTAAATAGGAACACCTTCTTTCGTACATCAGACCCAAGCATAGCGGCCAGAGAATTTATCGGACATCTAAAGTTTTGTATCGACGTTTTGGCCTCCATTAAATCAAATGTGTCGGCTCGCATGTACAAGGTAAAATGCTTACTGCGAAAGAAACTGACAGACTTAAAATGCTTAATTCAAGGTAGAGAAGAACACTAGACTTTTCCTCGGTGATGCAAATGAGCAAACTGTTTGAACACAGAACGTCAGACGCAACTTTGCCAAATAAACCAAGAGAACGTCGGGCTCAGTAGTGAGCATAGAGGCACGAAAATAGTGTGACTAATGAGACGGAGAAATTCCATGAGACCCTGCTATAAAAATTAATAATCTCAAAGACACAACGCTTGTCGACGACCCTGTAGCGATGCGCAAAATCTTCAACTCACATTTCGATGCCTCGTTCAGCGTAGAAAGCACCTCATTACCTGCTACTCTCCCGTCGAAAAAAAGTAATTTTAAGTAATGTTCTAATAGATGTTCGAAGTATTCGTCCACAGTTAGCTAGCATTAGTCCATCAATCCATCCTGGACCAGACGGTATCCCACCAATTGTCGTCAAGCAGGCAGCTGAGGATATACCGATCCTCCTACTTAATTTGTTCAACCTATCTCTTTTATCCAGCGCCTTCCCCCCTCGGTGGAAAACCTCAATCATTACGCCTCGTCAAGGCAGGAAGTTAGTTACTATCGTTTCATCAATCACACGTCGATATGCTGAAGAATGCTCGAAAGGATAGTAAAGGTGCACATAGCCGAGTTCTTAAGGACACAAAATCCTATAAACCTCTCGCAGTACAATTTCCCCAGTAAACGCTCTTGTATGACATGTCAGCTGGAATTCTTAAACCATCGACGTCCGTCGACGCAGGAAATGCGGTAATTATCATGCTGTTGGGCACGCAAAAGACTTTTGATCGTGTGCCTCACAAGCGCCTCTTGACCAAAATAGCATCGTTTGTCATAAAAGATCCCTTGCACAGCTGCCTGTCATCATAGCCTGAAGGTCGCACTCATGAAATAAACACCAAAACCGGTGACTAGTGGGGTGGTCCAAGGAAGCGTCCTGGGTCCGTTGCTCTTCTTAGTGTACATAAATGACTTATGCGACGTTAGTACACATGGCAAGCCCTTTCTGTTTGCCGACGATATCAAAATCGTTCACACATTCCGCCAGGGCGGTAACACCCATTTCTGTCTTCAAAATATACGACAAGACCTAGCGTCATTGCAGTTGTGGTGCAGAACATGGCTGATGTCGTTCTCAGCGAACAAATCGAACGTCAGCACTTATGGTTGCAAAGTACCCCATGGCCCCATCTCACTAGATGGTTGTAACATTGATACAGCCACTTCAGACAAAGACCTAGAAATAGGGTACTCAAACCCCTTCAATTTCTCCGAACAAGTATGCTTCCAGGTAGAAAAATCTAAAAGAACAATAGGCTGTATCAAAAAGACGTTCAGTCCACCGGCTGCGAAGCTGATGCTCCACAAAATGTGTGCTCGGCCTCAACTCGAGTATTGCACTTTCACTTACTCTCATCTACAAGGTCTGTGGGCTTGTGTTAGACAACCCTCAACGATCGTTTACCAAAAGTTTATTAAGATATCCTTCTCCGTCCAACTATAAAGAATGTTGTCAAAAACTTGTGATTGATCCACATTGGTTGCGTAGACTAAATATGAACCTGACGCTGCGGTATAAACATATATTTTCGAATGCGATCGCCACAGCGTTTACCGTCCACTTACAACACAGCTCTCCATGTAGTCAAAGAAATAAGGGTTCCGCCTCGCCAACCCTGATACCCCCAAGAAACACGTGAAAACTTCTTCCTTGTAAAGCATTCTTACATTCGGAATAAACTTCCGAATAAAGTCCGAGCCAGTAACAACATTCAGCGTTTTAAAAAGTTTGGACAGCTATCTTACGTTAAAAAACACAATGTCTATCTTCAAACTCTCTGTATCACCTGATGACCTTTTTGAGTGTGTTCCGGGAAACATTTAGCTGTCAGACACTTGGCACGTGGATAACCACCCCGCTGTCTAACGCCTCCCGAAAACAGCCTGCTTGAAACGGTTTGTCATGTGGTTTACTCACAAGATCATTTAACACTTAGCCTACTGCGTGCTCACCGAACCGTCTGAAACCCAGTATTATTTCAATGACATGAGGCTATTCACGTATATGCAGTGCCCAAATTGCTAGGAAATGTAAATGCACCGGTTAATAATACGTTCGGCAAAACGACGTCATGTGAGCTCTAGTTATCACACGCACATTCCGCTAGCACACTGTTTGTCACCGTAAGTGTTGAAAACCCATATTATCTCATCTAACGTGTGGAATTACATTCTCCTTTCCGATCCCCATATTATCCACTGAGCGAGGAAATTTTTCTACGACGGATGAACGAACAGAACCTTATCTTAGCTGAATAGTTCGCGAGATGTTCAACTTTTTGACGTTTCCAGGGAATCGACGAAATCTTGCGTTGGAATCTGCCCAATCGTTTGCTGTATTTCGAGATTTTCCCCCATGCCTCGCTAAAGCCGATTTGTCTCGCCATTTTCCGGACGTCAATTTTATCCCCTAATGGCGAAACACCCCAAAGATGCGTTTGGCATTCTTCCAGGAGTGACCTAGAACTATTCAAAAAATCGTCCATCACACAACCTTGTAAAA
>QNGE01006701.1:15584-29158 GCA_008508345.1 Paragonimus westermani
ATCAACTAGACGTTACGCGGGCTGATTCATCTAATGCTGCACGTTGTATTTTCAAGATATCCTCACTAAATTTAGTATGAATGATGTTGAATATTTCGGGCGTCGTGTTTGTCATGTTATTTTAAACAGATTGTGAATAACACAACGTTACGAGCAAGTTGCAATACTCTAGGTTTCAACCACCTCGGGTGGCCTTCGTCAGGAGTGTTGTAATCGACATTTCGTCAGCCGACTTCGGCCTGAAATTCTGACGGGATACAGATTGAACATATTATTCACATAAGTATATTACCCACGATCAAGGTGGCATGGCCTTTATTGGGATTGATTTTGGTATTTGATGTGAAATATAACGCAAACGCAAAGTAATCGGGACTCACAAATTTATGTATACCTCCGGGCCACCGGAAATTGGGGGTTTCTACAAAGAGGAATCATGTATTCCAGCAAAGAAATCCCGGCAAAAGCACCTTTCTCACGCGGAATCGATTGCGGAGGCCACCGTGGTGCTATCATCGAAAAAGATGCAAAAAGTTTCTTAGCACCAGTGGGAATACAAGTGATTCTTGGGTATAGCCGACTTTCCTCATTGTAACGTAACTATTGTACTCGATGAAACTTATATTGCACGAAAAATTGGTAAATCTCTTTTTGCGTTCAAGTGGCTGTTTCCAACTCGTTCCATATTTGAACCAGCTTGTCGGTGAACTATACATTTTTTTTCCAATTTCGCGTGTCTTTATAATTGTGTCTAATGATGTTTGCTTGAGTGTTAAGTACACCATTAGGTATATTTATGTTTGCCACGTGCCTCTTATTGCGTGTGAATCATCTTTTGTTAACATACATTCACCTTCTATACGCTCCGGTTTATTTGTACACAATATTTATTTGAGAAACTGTCGACCGATATGCCGAATCCTATGTCACATGTTGAAACAACGCAGTATAAATTGGTCTCCTTTCATTGCTTATCAGAAGCATTTACCGAAGTTAGGCAACACACACTGTGTTTGTTCTAACTTCCCAACCTGGTGCGCAAAAAAATTTCTAGTACAATACTTTTACCAACAATGACGAAGATATCGTGGTGTGCGATTGAGTGTTTTTCACTGAATTTATTTTCCCACTAGGCGCTGCCGTCACACTTGAGGTATTATCCAGATTTCACTAGCACATTACCCGTTCAGCTTCTCAACCTCCGTTCCCATATTAGGTGTCTTCCCTGGGCACTACTTCTCTCTCTGTGTCTCAGGTTATTTTAATCGATTAAAGTGTACCACCGTGAGCGTTTGATGTCTGCTGGCGCTTGAAGCGCAGCAAAATGGTGACGGCGCACCCGCTCGACAAAAGTGACTGCCGTTTACAATTCACTTCAATAGATCATGCCAGAGTTGGGACATCTGTATGTGTTACACAGCTTTGCATCTAGCAACTCGATTGTTTGAAACAGATAAACGTTCACCAGTGGCCAATCGTCGTCTGTGATTGTTTGCACCAACCTGACCATAATTCGGCCTGTAGCAACTTGTGCACAAACAGTGGTTGGCTGAACCTTCTCCGACTACGAAACCGCTCCAACTTAAACTCACTAAATGCCCTACCTTTTGATAATCTTTTCCAATTATGGATCTTGACAACTTCTCATGGATTGCCTCACATGCCTCTTGTTTTGGCGACGTCCGCTCTCTCAAATGCACACGATTTATTACGTTCACCATCCATCCACAGGAACATCGTATGACCTGTTCTCCAGACTACTGATAACAGCACCACACGTCAAATGTCTAGGGTTCTGAAGGACACACTGGACCCACATACTATCTTCCGGTTTGAAGCTCTTCAGTTTTTGAGCCCCATGATCATAACACAATTTTGTTGCATCCCTCATCGTTGTTGTCTCTCCTGAACATCTGAATCATCTAATATGTCGTAGCGTGAGAGTTCATAGATTACCGGGGAACGCCCAGGGGCAACCAAACGGAACCATCAAAATTAACCTTTCCATCTCATCAAGCGCCAGTTACTGGGCCTTGCCCAACGTCTACGAGATTGCTCTGTGTGTATGTTGTCGAAATTGAAGAATTACGTCGGCCAACCGAGAAGGACATCAATTCAGACCATTGGCCGTGCCATTAAAAAGTGAAACTACTTTGGAATTTCCGGGGGTGGCATGTTCCGGATCCCGTTTATTTTGTCTGGATCGAGCTTCAGCTTTTCACATGTAAGAGGTGATCAAGAAACGTCAATTCTGCCGTCCAAAAATCGATCCCATACAGTGATAGCGCTATTCTTTGCCAAATGTACAGATTTGGAAAAATCTCAGGGGTCCGGTTGTGCTCCGGATTAGCGCTTTTCTAGGTCAGCACGGCGTCATCAAAACAAGTAATTACTGTAGGTTTATCAAGCGTCTGAATTAGACATTTCTTGAAAGTTTGGCTCGACCCGTTTAATCCAAAATGTTAAGACATCCACTGAAACTTATAAAAAGCGCACCAAACGTGGTTAGCTAACTGAATTCTCCACCGAGCACCGGCTGTCGATATACGGGAGAAAAATCAACCTTCGTAAAGAAAGGCTTAGGTTAATTCGAGCAAGACATCGTCTAGAGTCGGTAATCTGTTTTGTTCTTCTCGGAGTAGGACATTAGGCGGCCTGGGGCCAATGCACACGCGAGTACCACCAAAATTCAACGTCCCCACAACCTGGCTGACAGTCGGTAGGCTCACATGCTGGCGTTGTTACTTCCAGCTCGAGCAAACCGCTCGACCTATCCTTAAATTTACCACGGATAGCCATCGAAAATACTCCGGCTGGTAACGCAATCGGTGTGGCACTCTGGGCTACATAACGACCAACAATACCTGGCATACGACACAGAAACCAATCAAGCACAGGATAGTACTAACCAAACAGTTGGGGCATCCCTAACACATGAAGAAATTTGTCAACATAGAGAGTCAGAAAGCCCATTGCTTGAATGGCTTTTAACCCAGGGAGTGGTGTTGAATCTCCTTCCACGGCCAAAATCAAGCATAAGATTAGACATTTTTTGGACTCCTGGTCGGCATACTTGCTTTTTCTCACACTTGCTTTTTCGATCTTATCCACATTCGCAGTTATGTATTGGACGGCTCCAGGACTGACGTTTAGAGATATCCTGCAGACATAACGTTGACGAGTGCGCCCGAACCTGAACGACATTCCTGCCGTCTGTCTTCAATGAGAAGTTCGACTTGAACCCCCTTGATTCAAGTGCACGTCGAACACCATTCGGCATTCGTTGGAACTCTGCCTCCTCAATTATCAGCCTGACGAGTGGTGACTCACAAGGTCTGGCGGAATAGTTCTTTGACCGACACTTTTTGCAGGTTTCTCCGAACGCCGAACATTTCGCAGTCTGTTGTTTATAGTGTCTACCGCAAAACAGGCAGGGGTGTGTTGCGGGCCTGGCTCATTTTCAGCTAATCGTGTTGAGCTTTGTTCCATTTTCACTCTCAAGATCTTTGAGCCCGTGTTCCACAACCGATTCGCTGGTTCAAGTGTCAACAAATTGAGCAGGGGCTAACTGTTTCAATCCCAGCAGTCTCTTGGTCATTGCAGCGTCCCGAAAACCAAGAGTCATTCGATCGCGTATGAGACTGTCCCTCGTGAACCTGCAAAAGTTGCAAGTCCTAGCCAGCTCCTTTAGCGCCGTCGCATACCGGTTGATAGGTTTTCTTGACGACAGTTTCCTCAAAAGAAACGGAAGCGTCCAAATGTTTCGCTTGTCTCCTGAAACAGCATTATCCGAATCTAGTGATCAACGCACCCAGGTCTTTCTTGCTTCCGTCGTCAACAAATGCCAAATTCGTCAGGACCAGTCCATCCCGTCTCCAACACAATGCTGGAATATCGCCAACGGGCAATCTTTTGATCATCGAAACAAACTACTCAACACTATGAAATCATTAAATATCTGCCTATACACTCGCCATGCTTCTGGCAATCAGCTGCTGTTCGTCACGTCCAAATGCTCTAGAGGACCAATTACAAAGACACTTGATAAACTGCCTAAGAAGGTTCATGTAGGCTCTTTCTCGTTCTTTGACACCGTGCCGCGCACCGAGTCAACCAGTCGAGGAAAAATCAGTGAAATAATTTGAACAACACTGAACAATCTCAACCTATTGGAAAAACAGTATGTTTCCTGAAGGAACAACAGTGTTCACGACTGCTATTTAGCGAAGGTGTCCTTACGTTTGGACTGACCATTTTGTCGGTGTCTTGTTGAGCGGCCTTGCAGCTGACGACTCAGTCATTTGAAACGGATATGTATTCGGCAGCAGCTAATCGTTGTCTACGGTTGACTAGCTCCAGTTTGACCGTAATTCCACCCCTAACAGCTTTGGTGCGAACAGTGGTTGGTTTAAATCTCTCCAATCAAGAAACTGCTCCGGTTCAAACCCACTTCAAGCGGATATCCAGGCTTTTCACAAGGTTACATCAAGACTGGTGTTGAATTTTTGAAAATGTGAATAGTCATGATACGTCATCAGACGCTGTGGGAACGTCCACCTATATTATTGCACCTCTTACGATATTTTCATCGTGTGCTCCACTACACAGCTGATATGCTTCATTGGTCCGTTTCCCCTGGATGATAGGATGTTTTACGTGTTTGAATTATTGTTATCAGTTTACGTAGCTCATATGCGGTGGTGATTTGAAAAGTTCACCATGTTCCAGGGGTTGACTGTCCTGGGGCACCCAATTAGGAGAGCGCCAATCGTTGGCAGTGATACAACTTCGGCCCATCTTGTAAGGAGGGTTACCAACAGGCAGATACAATTTCCTGGTGGCACACCCTTGGGTAGCTGTCCCCCAATTCGACGGCTATAACCAATTTTCGGGATCCAGCCTGCTTTGGTTGCATATGTTCCCTGTGGAATAGAGGTGAAGTTTTGAACGTAGGAAATTGTGGACAGTTGAAACAAAAACGGGCGACGTCTTTTTGCTACTAAGACTGCCAGAATCTCGATCATATCGCTCTACCTGACTTATCTTCCACGGCGTGCCCTGATTTCTTCTGGAGATCTCTCAGTACTCCGAAAACCTTCGTTCAAGGAATGGCAACACACCTCGTATAGGCAGTCCGATACGGCACACAGGGGACTTCATCCGCCATAACCGGCCTCCACTAACTAGCCCATAAACATCATTGTTTCAGCTGAAACCCACAGGATCTTCGCCCCTCGGTCTTCTCCCACTCGCTTGCAACTTACCATTAGCCAAAACCAGCCGGGGACCCTTCTTTTGTAACTTGCTTCATTTGTCTCTTCTGGTATTCGGACTAGCTAGTGCTGCATGTTGTGTTATGCAAAAAGGATAGTTCCAGTAATTGCGGACTGGTCTCAGAGTCGAAGCATTTCCACTTCCACGCTTTTTACGAGGTCGATGGTACCAACTAAATACGTTCCCTCGTGGCCATCGAGCATCCTGTCCTTTCGACTCGCCGCAACTCCTCAACCACTTAAACGACTCATGGTGGGCTCGCAAAGTGAAATTCTCACCACGAAGGTGATGGTTGTATTGCTTCAAAAACAACACGAGTGCCACCGTCTCATTTCTTTTGAGGCAGTAGTTGTTTCCTCATTTTTTAGACGCCTGCCACCGCAAGCAACAACATGCTTCCACTCTCCTGTCTTTTCGAAACACTGCCGCTTAGAGACCATGATAGCCGGCATCAGAAGCCGGCATAAATTGGCTAGCCCCTTCGCCACACCTGAGAGACGCTCTTATTGGAGGAACACAAACACATTAAATACTTGGTTAAAACATCGCTGTCCGCATCGACCTGAAAAGTTTCTCTAATAGGGCATTCAGAATTCTCCGCCATCTTAAAAATTTGTGGGCAAACCGCCGGCACTACGAAGCCGAATTCAGGAATCTCCGTACTCTACTGGCAGACCGCAGGATCAGATACCGCGCTACTTGAACCGTCTTTGCGTGGTCTGTTCGGATGTCATCCATGTTATCAACGTGTTCTAAAGGGCTAACTTCTGCCGCATCAATCCGCGCTTGGCTGGGTCTGTCCTGAGGCTAACTTGACTTATGAGACCGCGTAGGTTTCGTTAGCCGGTGAGGTGCTTGCGGATTGGCGTAACCTAAGCAACGATGTCGTCCGGAAATAATTAACACCTCTGAATCTCGAAGTTGCTCACTAATGACGGCGTCAAAGGCCAAACTATCGTCATGACGTTCACCAAAACGAACGGTATTCGCTGGAATTCACAAAACCCGAAATATAAAGTGGAAGCTGCGTTGTTTCTCTTCAACTCGTTATCGTTGACTTACCGGTAGCCGGCCGCAAGGTCAAGTAAATTAAGTCAGCAGAACCCATCAAGCTCCTTCAACAAGTCATTTGTGAAGAACGAAGAAACGATTTCCGCATTTTGACTTCGTTCAATAACCGATAGATGATAAATATTCGCGACTTCCAGCCGCTTCTCTCTTCTACCGCTATTGTGGCGATATGTGTTGGATATGATAGCTGATTAGTGCTATTTTTGAGCGTCTGCAAAATCACTTGCAACTACGTTAATGGTGATTCGGTGTTCATCTCGGACTGAAGTTAGGGGAAGCTTAACGATGGATTTGGTTGTCTAGTGCGCCAGCCATCCAAAGAAGATCGGCAGCCTCATTCTTCATGAGTCAGTGATGATGAGTTGAAAACGGGGATAACTGTCTGAACCTGTCTCTTACATAACCTGCTGCTCACAGGAAAATAACAGGACGTGTAACGAGACAATCTTGAAGTCTCCAAAATCCTAAACTCCCTGCGACGTGAGAACATTTTCACATGTACTAATGTACCTATGCACATCACCTTGTTATTGCTTGTTTACACAAGTCACTAACCAAAATTAGTGTGTTGGTGTGTCGTTGCGGTTTTACTCCTGACTGTACAATGAACCCGTGTCATCAGTAATATACTCCGCATTCCGCATAGTGACAACGATTAGACCGGTACCACCTGAAAAGTCGTCCAACCAGTTCAACACTTGTTTGGATTCTGAATGTCGACTTGACTTCTCACTAACATTCGTTCCCTTGGGCTTCCCGCTCGCGGTCGTATTAAAATCACCCTCACGTTTATTTTCGTAGACTCGTTACTCGTTGCATTACGGTCTGCCTGTTATGCGGTGAATAACTCTTCAAACATCGTTTTCTTGCATAATCATCATCTCCTCATTACGGCCGCTGAATCGCTGTAGAATAAGGCCGGAGAAATTCTGGGACCATGAGCTGAAAAACAACCCGTGGATTACATATACCCACAGTTAAAGTGTTTTGTCGAATCTACTTCCTATATAGTTACACAACATGAAAGAACTCGCAGATGCAGTAGCCCCGGCAGGAACTCCACGATCTGCTCCGCATTCAAACGTCGGTGACGGGACTTCCGTTGGGTAGCGATGAGGTCCACCAGATAAGTTTGTGACGTCTGCTGTGCTCACCCCCAAAAAGTTCTGCAGCGCTTCGACTAACGCTGACAAACGACTGACATCCCGTTTGCCGGTGCTTTCTTTTACGAACTCCACGGCAGGGACGTAGTAGATTACTCGTTTTGACGCGTGTGGTAGTTTGCCGGTTTATCATGCTATTGGTCAACGCCATGGTGCGCATGCGACAGTATGTTCCAGTGGCTGGCTGAAGCTGACCAGAATGGGCCACAAACGGGTCAAACGACCAAAACAACCTTCCATCGGTGACCGACCCAAAATATTACCGGTAGGTGCAGGTCAAACTAAAAGTGGACGACCTGTTACGAAATTCGAGGAGAAGCGTTACCTATAACATCGCTGTGAACCTGTTGCGTTCTGGTTGCAAGCTGTCTAGGCCTGTAACCACTGTCCATCCACTATTCCACTGGAGTGACTTGTACCTCAGTTTCATTGGTTCAGTTCGTCCTCAGTCTCGTTGGCCGACTGAGAAAAGAAGTTGTCAGTGTGCGATAGTGGTAGATGACTGGCTGCACCAGGGGTTACTCTGATTGGGTTTGGCCATCGCGATCCCGTCAGGTTACTTCGCTGTAAATTACTTAGTCATTTGGATAGTTGTTCCTATCATCCGCTATAGCAGCCACAGCTTCTTCTAATCCATACTGGAGATCCGCTAAAAAGTCTTTCAGGATATTCCGAAAAGTCGACGATATCCGACAGGTGTTGCCGCGATCACGACTATGGCGTTTGAACGAAGGCTTCCGTCTGTGTGCTCAGAGCTATCGCTTTCCCTGTCGGTGGGTAGTTGCATCACCGCTGGGACCAACAAAAACTCCACCGCTGCAATCTGACGCCTCTGATAAAAATAACCCCAGGCCTCGCACCTCTGACACCATCTTCCTTTCGTGTCTGATGACCCTTCAAACGTAGCGGAATTAAATTTATCAATACGCTTCTTGCCTGACTTGCAAACTCACACCTAGCACCTACTAGTCACCGTGATATTTCATTAATGTTGTCAGGCACGGTTGGATTTATAGACCGACCCACCTCGGCATGTTGCCGGTGATGTCGTGCAGCAACTCATCTGCAATGAAGTCCGGCTGTTGTTCTTTTTCTCCCGGGAGCTACAGCGTGTTCCAGCAAGGGGCAGAGAACTGTGGGGTATCTACCTTGCTGTCAAACATTTCATATATGTGTTAGAAGGAGGTCAGTTTACCGTCCACACTGACCACAAACCATTACCACAAGCTTTCAACGTCTCTGCGAGCAAATATCCCCCGAGGGAAACTCTCCACTCAGGTTTTCTGCCCGAGCCTACTATGGACATCCGCCACACCGATGGTCCAGGCAACCTAATCGTAGGCGATTCATCTCGAATGCACGTTTATCATTCGTTCTCGTTTCTCATCGATTTGGGGGCCATGGCTGCGGCCAAACCAAACGATGAGGAATTTATTCAGTTATGTTCTCATCCGTCCCCGCAATTTGTCCACCTACCACTCCCGCACGGAGAATTAAAATCCACCGTGACATCTTGATCGGTAAACCTCGAACTTATGTCTTCCCTGCTTATCGGCAAAATATTTTCAGTCGTTTTCATTCTGTCCTCAACCATAGCGTTCACATCACTGCCAGGCTAATCACTGGTCGCCAACTTTGGCCAACCATGCACCAGGATCTATTCGAGTGGGCCAAACACTGTCCGTCGCGTCGGCGAATTGAAGTATACCACAAAACTCTCACCGCATCTCGCAATTTCAGTGTACCGGCCTCCGGCTCCAAACACGTTCACGTTTACACAGAAGGTCGAATTCCATTCTAGAACGGTTTCATTTATTTGCTGACTTTTATTTACCGTTTTACATGCTGGCCGCAAAAAATGCCCATCCACGCTATCTCATCCGGGAATATCGCGCAAATGCTCGTGAAAACTTGGGTATCCTCTCACGACACACCTGCTACCACAACTATGGTCCGCAGTTCTCAGGTCACATCCACGTTAGTTCGTGATCTGCGACACTTGCTTGGCTGTGAACACTTTCGAACAACCATCTACAAAAAAGCGGTCAATGAATTAGTGGAACGCTTGCGCCGTCAGCTTGGAGCCGCCATCTTTTCTACGACGCCTTGGCAAAATGGTTAAAGATTCACCACTCACTCTGCTTGATAACCATAACACCATCAAGGAAGATATCGGATGCAACTCAGATGTACTCGTCCATAGGAGCACGTCACGCCTGCTGGCTCTAAAGTGCACGAATCCTAGAAAAACCGGTGAGATAGACCGAGCGTTATACATCACACGCCTTAGACTGCACATGCGCAATTTAACACTGAATCCGACGAGGATCACCCCGAGACAGACTCAAGTGTACGAAGGGCTATGTACATGCCCTTTCGCGCCCGTCAGAGTTGACGCACAAAAAAGTCTTCTCAACCACCCTATGACGGTCCGTTTAAAGTGCTCGAACACAAAGACATAATCTGTAACAGCACTTAAGATTCAACGTTCGTCGACCGCTTGGATTGGCCTATGTGGAATCTCGTGACTTACCTACTTCTTCCCCCTCTGTCTTTGACTGTAAACATCTCTCTGTCTCCTTCAGAACGAATCGTTTCCACGACCCACGCGAGCAGTTTTCGTGTCCACTACACTCGTTTTTACATCTCCCTTTAACGGAAACAAATCCCAGAAAAGAGCGAACACCACCCGTCCTTTTACCTGACTAGACGGACTAATGTCACTGGTCCCATTCTTGGGTGTCTCATACCAAAATCAATGCTCTAGAAGGGAGCCCTGTTGTGCCAGCACAGCAATTTGTAATTCACAACTTCCATTTTCCTGCGCACTTTTCACCTTCCTCAAACCCACCTGAGCACTTGATGTTTAAACCAACGGAAGTAAATGAATCGACAATGTAAAATTTTTCTCCAAGGTCCCAATCTGTGAATTCTTTCCGTGCTCCTGTGTGCCGACTTCAGGGAGATTAAACACTAAGGGATCAACCGTCCATTTCAGCGTATCCCCGGTTCCATCTGCCATCGCAAACATCTTCGCTGTGGGCTCAAATCGTTTTGGAACAGAACAACGAATAGTATTCATAGGGTACCTTCATTCAGTGTAGTGGAACTCTAAACCAACACACCGTTGCAAAATTTTCACATCATTTTTGTCCATAGATAAGCCTGATATATAGTGTTCAAATCCGACACAGATTTCTGAAACATTTTTCTCCGGTACGCCTTATTGATTTTCCTTTCCCATATTGTGCAGTTACACACAGATCTCGATAGCCACGGCTCCTTATTATTGTGGATTACCTGGACCTCACCATTCAGCACATTATTGAGCAGTGAGGCATTTCCGTCTCAACTGAAGGAATTCACTCATAATCACCACCGCCTTTTGTTTGCCGCTGGTGATTTCAAGACTCTGAAAGCGTCTTAGGCACAGCATCTTCAGCAAGCTTCAGAAAACACCTTGGATTCAGCTGTGCAACGAAGGGCCTGAACACAGCAAGTGAAGTCTACAACGCGTCAACTTCTGGAGCAGATATCTTCTTTGTTGGGTCTGCTAATAGCAAACGGAAATCATCGCGTCGGCCAGGTCATTAATGACAGTGACGAATAGTGTGAGTGACAATTTCTGGCAGACTTCATGAGTTACTATATTTGCCCTGTTTAATGAAACATGTATTCATGCGGGATTTACGCAGGCAACCGGGAAATTGAGTCTACGATATGGAAAGCCTCATGAAATGTGCATGTCCCATGTGTAGCTTATGTAATGGCGTTCCGGTGGACTCACTACTGAACGCTAAATTTACATTTTTCGGCGGCCTGGGTAATGTGTGAACATAAGCAAACACATGTGAGTGAAATGATGTTGACTTTACAACGGTTTCGTGAGCAAGCAGAATACCAAATGCTAGATGAGGGTGTGCGTAAATAATAAAACGGACCGTTCCAAGCGGAATTGTTTTCGAAGGAAGATAGACGGTGTAGGCGTTTATATGTATAAAAGATATACATGTATATGTGTGCATATGTGTACACATATTTACATATAAACGTATACATGCTTACATGAACGTGTGCGTATATACCCGTATGTTTGAAGTTATATACATATATATGTATGCACACAGGTGTACACATATATGTGGACATGTTTAAGTACTCATACAAATATGCGTATATATATGCGTACAAAAACGTACGTTCATATATGTGCGCACTTAGCAGTCTGTTTTGCCCACAGAAGAACCACTGAATGAAGACTCAGTGAACTGCACTTCTCTAGCGCGAAATCAAAGCATTAACGTAGCTCCTGAAAATACTTCGTGTGTGACCCCGAATAGGACTGTGGGTTTTTTCACATGGCGTTGGAAGGCGTCGTTTCTTCGTCACCCTACCGGCTGGTCACGTTGCGTGGTCCAGGTTGTGACAGTCCGTGCAGATGGAGACTGGGTGCTTTTCCTTGTAGTTGGCACAGGAGTGGTGGTACAAACCATAGTATTAACTGCACTGTGCCCAGCGCACGTGGTCTTCCTTCAAGTCCACAGGGTCCTCCTCCCGAAATCTGGGTCCACTATCTAGATGTCGCTGTGAAACTCGAGAAATAAACCGGTACATAAAATTGGATATCCTCCTGAAGGTACACTCAACATCCACCGCCACGGTGATTAAACGTCTGGGGTGAGTTACCGAGAATACACCATTCGAACACTGTGTGACATCATATGTTATCAGATCAACTGATATATGACATTTTTGTATCTGAATTGGAAATATCATTTGTACCATTTTACCAAAACTTCAAATCACACTCACTCCATTGCCGTTTTCAAACTATCTGTGTGGTAAAAAAATCATTCTCGTTTGAAGAGGCAGCTGAGTTTTCGTGATTTGGCAGACAGAAGAAGTTGGCGATGAATGATTAATGAACGTGCACACCATAAGGTGCAAACCATTTCTCGTTAACTTGTGCGTTCCATAATGTGAGGTTTCATGGTCGTCACTACGTGAAACTGAAAGCCACCGATGTTTAGGTGTACCGTTGGTAAGTACATAAGACTGCAACTGATGAATTCCGAGCATACTGTGGGCGTAAGCCGGCGTGATTTGCTTGCCGTACTTACTGCTCAATGTAACTGGCCGTAAGCTGGTTTATCACTATGGTAACAAAGAAACCGGTGAGCTTATAAATTTACACGAACGCCCCAGAAGGTCAGACTTCGTATGCTTTTAAAAAAGCAAAAGGGTTGAACGTAAAGCTGCAAATGCTACCTGGCGACACTTTTCGGTTGGATGCACCGACGTCTATGCTCAACGGTCACCTTCGTGCACTCTATAGGCTTGGTAAGCTGGTCAGTAATCGATATTATGGATGGTTTAACATTTCAGCCAGTCCGATCTCGGGTCATTTTCACGTTGCTGACTCTCTTACATCGACTGATTGAGTTGTGAAATCGATCTATACTGTCGTTGCGACCAAGCCTGCTCAATCTATAAGCAACGCCCATGGTTGCAGTTTGCGTCCACACTAGTAGCCGCTTCATCCAGTTGACAACCTGTGAAAAAAATGTATGAGAGACACATGGGTAAACTTAGGATAAACTTGTATTTGAACCGCTCAAGACCCATGGCACTTGCCTTCTGAAGACGACTCGTCGGGAAATACACCTTCAAGTAATAAACGTTTTTGGAAGTATTGGGAAGGTAGTAAACTAGTGACCATCAATGAAGTCTTCAGTCAGCGAAAACATACCGACAATCATCAGCGTCATAAGTGTGCACGATACGGCGACTGGATTGTCGCAGTAGAAGTCGTACAAGTGAGAATCAGAGTTACCAACGGAAAAATAATGTGCATCATGGTGAGTCATTACCCGTCAACTGAGTGTGCGTATTAAAAGGCAATAAACTAGATAGTATGCAGGTTGCCGGTGATAGGGTGGGACATGTTGCTGTGATACTCGGAATCAAGGACATCGAATAGCCCTAGAAGTCGTGAATGAATTGGAGCCTCCCACGTTNTTGGATATCCTCCTGAAGGTACACTCAACATCCACCGCCACGGTGATT